>MU130318.1:11537-129048 GCA_015039465.1 Phlegmacium glaucopus | reverse complement strand
GCTGATTTCATCCTTGATTTGGGAAGGTAAACCTTCGTAAAACCTATACCTAAGAGCAGGCTCGCCCCAAGTACAGCAGACTGCCAAGGAGTTAAACCGGACTAAGTAATCGGAGATACGTTGGCCGTCCTTCATGCGGAGATTGGTGAGTTCGTGTTCTATGTCGGCGGACTCGTCGTAAGGACCGAAGTTGGACTGAAGTTCGCTGACGAAGAGATCCCAATCTTCAAGCCAAGACGGAGGCTTGTCGGTGAGACCGGAAATTCCAGGTTCGAACCATTCCTGAGCAACGTCCCGGAGATAGGACAAAGCAAAGGTTACTCACTTGGAGTCATCTCGGAATGTGTTGGAAGAGCTCCGGAAATAGAGCTTGCACTGGAAAAGAAAAGCTTTTAGTTTCTTAGGATCCTTACCCGTGAAGGGTTCGGGCTCTCTAAGTCTGCCAGCCGAATCGGACTTGGCTGAAGATTTCCCGAGGGAATTCAAAGCGGAAACGAGTTGATTGATATGAATAGTTGGAGACTCAACTTCGTCCGTAGTACTCCGAGGTTCATCAATATGACTAGCCTCTTCGACTACATCGGGAACGGGAGTGTTTTTGTTACGAACTCTCTTTTTCCTTTCTTATCTCCACCGAACACATGCCTGTTTCACCACCATATGCCTTACTCGTTCTTTTCATCTCCGCTTCACATATGTTCACCTCATTCTTTTCATTGTTTCATCTATTATTAACCATGCCTACCTACTCACATGCCGACGTTTCACCTATGCACGACTCTCGCTTATTTACTATAAATACCTTAGTTACACTGGATGTAACTTTAGCTAATTCTTGAGAACCTAACCACGGTTACTTTCTTCTAAAGACTTTCTCAAACTCTTAAGATGCTGCCTCGAGACCTTTCTCTTGGTATTCTTCTGAGCTCACTGACTGAACAACTGAACTCTTATACGACTGTTTACGGCCAGAACCTTCTGAGCCGTTCGAAGTTGTAACAGTTTTCGTGGGACATAATTTCTTGTATCGGTAATTGTGTTTTGGAAGTTTTAGAACGAGTTTGCATAGGAGTGGGTGTGGAGTTCGAATGACGTTAATGGCTCTTGTTAAGTTTGAAGCAAAAGGAGAAGTCACGTCGGAGTTACTCCGGAACGGACGGAACGGAACCGGAACAGTAACCTGGAAAGGACGTTGGCCTCAGCGTATGTGCTGTGCCGCCCAGCTCCTAAGGTGTCCTGATTTCGGAACGGAAGAAAAAGTAATAAGTCGGAAGACCTCAGTGACTTAGAGGGAAAACAAGAGGAGGGGAACTAAGTTGATATTCGAACTAAGGGAAAGCATACAAGTTCGAGTACTTTAAATATAAAGGGAATTGCAACCGAAATATAGAATATAAATATAAGTGCTGCGTTCTGCTTCCGGGAAAGGTCCTGCATTCTTGGGTGAATAATCCATGGCTGGTGTGCTGACTGATAGTGGGAAAGTGATGACAAAGGAATAGTTGTTATGACGAAGGTGTGGTAAGGTGTTTGGGATATCGTCGGAAGAGTCGGAATGATACGGAGAAGTCTCGGAGTCGGACGTAGGAGGAGTAGAGTCGGAAACAAGGGAGAGTACTGGAACGGAGTACGGACTACCGGAAACGACTCCAACGGAGTCGGACCGGAGTAACGTGTGACGGAATGTGACGGAATGTAACAGACATACACAAATGTGTGCAATTTGTCACTGCATGCGTCAACAGCAGGACGACCTGAATGACTCTTTTGCATTGCTAGGAAAACGACGAACGGGTGAAGAGATCCATAAGTCGGCCCAGCTTTATTTGGACGCCAAAAATGAAAAGGAAAGGAAAGAAACTGTTACCACCACTGGGATACGGTGGTCTGAATTGTATCGCTTGCCATATTTTGACCCTTCCCGCATGGTCGTTGTCGATTGTATGCATAATCTCTTTCTTGGCTTGGTCCAGGAACATTTCGAAATTTTGGGTATTCGAATGGACAAAAAAAAGGACAAAAAAACTCCTGCGCTTTCTATCAATATTTCCACAGAGGCAATGAGTGGGTTGAATAGGACCGAGCACAAGAGCATGGATAAATTAATTGAGACTCTGGAATCTCCTATGAACAAGGAACTAGAGTCACAGGACGGCTATGATATGTACTCCAGGCGATTGGAGAAACTACACAAGCAACCCCTCAAGCTGGTCTTTGAGAAGGTGAACCCGACCTGTACCATCAACGAAGAGAATCTCAAGAAGCTGGATTCTGTTCATTCAATTCTCACATGGGTAGGTGATACCTTTCCAAATATGTACCCAATTTTCATACTATGTTTCCAGCGACGTACACAAAGTGAAACACCCCAAATGTTGAAGCAGGGCGCTGTCTTTACCCCGGAAGAGATGACCGAACTTCGTTCCGACATTGAACACATGTATACCCCCTCATGGCTCACATCGGTCCCTACTAACCTTGGCAAACCCAGCCACGGCAAGCTCAAGGCAGATCAATGGCGTACTCTTGGTACGACCTACCTCCCTGTATCACTTATTCGCCTTTGGGATCGGCTCGAGGATGATGACCAGCATTCACGACAATGCCAGAAACTTCTAGCAGTAACACTTTCTTTGATATCAGCTGTTGTCATTGCCTCATCTCGGACTACATCACAGGAGAAAGCAGACCTCTACCTCCACCACATGCAAGCGTACCTCAATGGATTACGCGAGCTTTTCCCTCGATATAGATTTCTGCCAAATCAACACATGGCGCTTCATCTTGCAGAATATCTGTGGTTTTATGGCCCTGTACATTCTTGGTGGACCTTTCCTTTTGAACGTTTGATAGGCATGTTACAGCATATTCCAAATAACTTTCAAGATGGTGAGTTTCATCTTCACGTTTCCTTGACTATCATGACATTCATCTTTCCCAGGGCAACTGGAAGAAACCATTTCTACCACCTTCACGAAGTCTGCCAATCTTCGAGCTCTTATGCTAAAAGAAGGTTGCCCGCCAGCAATCAAGAATTGCAGTGGTCATTTCTCCAAATTCGTAGACCCTCAAGTACGCAACACCCTTCTCACGGATATTGCTCATTTTCTTGCCCTTGAAGAGGAAGCTAATGAGCCTCTGGATGATGTCCAAGGGAAAATGACGGCTATTCCGGCAGGACTGTACAAAGCTTTGAAAATCTATTTTCAGGGTTCGGGCTCAATGCCGCGCGAGGCCAAAGTCCTGAGTTCTTACAAGCTGAATGGATTGACGTTCTCCACCTTCACTCGCCACAGAGGCAACAGCTTTATTCTTGTTCATCGCCCGTCTCTTCCTTCCATTCCTGCCCGAATTGAAAGCATACTTCAAACACCCTCAAATGACACCTTTTTTGTTACTCGATATTTCCTCAAACCTATGTCTGATGACCCATTCAAGAAATACCCCGTCCTTCAGTCATCACTTTGGTCTCAAGATCTTGGACAGCAGCTCGTAATCGTGAAGCCGCAAGATGTCGAATCTCACTTTGCATGTCTGGCGTTTGAATGGCGTGGCGCTGACTCTGTTGCTGTTGTATCCCTATCTCGGGTATTTCCTCATTTTCACATTTGTCCAAACCAATGCTTATCTCTTCCACAGGAATGCTAATTATTATGGTTCTTGCATCGCTCGTCCTTTCTTTATTTGACTGCTTGATTTTCTGTATACCACATGATGCTTAGTTCGGCCGGTCCCAGTCATCACAGGAATGGACGGTATGATTTCCTGACGAGCCTCCAGTCGAACATGAGGATGGATGAGCGATGCCAAATAAGATGTGTTCTAATGTACATGGTAATACTTGACTGCAACAAATACAATCAAGACCACGCAACATATCCCTTCCATCCACATTCATGCGGCTCCTCGCCACCTCCAGACTTCACTCTCTCTCGTACACCATGATCTCAACCCGAATATTTATTCCAGGCTTCCATCATCACTCGTTCATTCCGCACAACCCCACCTGCCCCCACAGGAATACCCCCAACCCAACTCACGCACCGCAAGCATCGTTCTCGACAATCCCAGCAAATAGATACTTACTGCGCTCATTCAAACCATTGGACGTTTGGTCGTGGCTCACGTCGTTATGGGATCTCAAAAGTCTTCCGTTCGGGCGCGGCGTTCGTTGTTTAAAGCATATGGATCTTGCGGTAAGCCAGCCCATTTAGAATCGTCTATAGTTCCTGATAGTTTTTAGCAGCGTACGATTAATCGCAGAACGTTAATGTATGCCATCGCCTTTGTGGCATCTCTTATCTTATATCTCAAACTATGTTACTTGGCGCCAGTAATTACAATGTTCTGTGCTTTCCTGAGTGCTATCTGTTACCTCAATGCCAGGCTAGTGGCAACACATCGTTTTCTGGCCATAGCTAGAGAACAGCCAGCTGTACGTTGTATTATTTCTATTCCATAGTGATTTGCTAATAATCTTCATCAGCGACACAAATTCATCTACTATTTCACGTTCCTTGCTGCGCTAACTTTCATCTACTTGCTCGGACTACGTTTTGCAACATTAGCCCTACTTGCCTGCAACCTCATTTATCTTTGATGCATTTACTTTTAGTTTGTAACTACCCTAAAGTAGTAAATCTTTTCTTGATATGATATATAAGAGTTTCATTCGTTTCTTCTTGTAAATATCTACAATAAATATATAATGTACGCTACTTGGAGGGAGTTACATTTAATTTCAAGGTCGGGGTTGCTGACCGGTTCGCTGACGTGCCCCCGACTACGCACGATCGATTCTGCAAAATGCAGAATAATGAATTTTGACAAGATTTTGGAGTTTGCAAAATTCATTGAGAATTTATCATTCTTGATAAATTCTGCATCTTGTGAAATTAAGGCAGAATCTTACATTCTAATCAAATTCTAATTGTCGCAGAATTCACGCAAAAGGAAAAATTGTACCAAAAGTAAAATTGAAGTAGAATTTCTAGATTTTAATTGTTTTTTGCATCTCAGCAGAATTATTTAAAAATTAATTATTCTGCTAAATGCAGATTTTCATGATCCTGCATTACATTTTGCATCGATTCTGCATCCTGCAGAATTGGTGACTTCCAGGAGTGACTTGTGCTGAGGACAGCATGTGAACAATGGGCTGCGGAGATATCACGGTGATTATAATAATCACGACAGCCTCTTGAATCAGAACTCAGGTGATTTAGATCGCCTGAAAATTCATGACAGTTTTATCAAATTCATGGAAAATATTGGTGTTTGGAAGATGGTCGCATTTTATGGATAACCAATGATAATACGCGCAAATTATCATGGGAGGTTTCCATGATCTGTGGTGGATTTAAACCTTTGGCCCATCGCAAGGATAGCTAGTTGAGGAAGGAGACTAAGTACAGGGACATTAGATTCAGAAGCAGTCCGCATTTCGAGGAAGACATGGAGAGTGGAAACCGACTTGAACGACCGCATTCGTTTACTTATACATTTTTATGTAGACCGATGTACCTCACTCACGCTGTTGGTTAGAAGGATCTGATATATGAATTCGGGGTAGGATACTGGACAAGCGTGTAGTAGGAATACGGGACTGTAACAACAACGAAACAAATAAATATATCAGTAGCCGAAGTGCACATATGGAACCCATGTCAAAAATGCGGTGTCATCCTCTCCAAGCCTCTCTCGAACCTTCCTCGTTGCGTAATCCAACGCATAGGCTGCCCGAGTGCTGTCCAATCCATCCAAACCCTTCTCACTAAGCAAATATTCATAGAACTCTGTCGCAAACGCTGGCCCATGCTTATCAGAAATACTCCACATCGTACCGACCACACCTCGATAACCAGCAGCAAGCATACCAGCTGCAAGATGGACGACTTCCTCCGATAATTTGACGTCTCCTTTGCTTGTCTGGCATGCCGAAAGGAAAGCCAAGTCCAGGTTTGGAATTTCCTCCTTCATGATCTCGAGCAGCTCCAAGCGGCCATCATGGAGACAGAGGCCGCTCTCAAGAGGCTGGTCGACATCTTGCACTCCATGGCATGCAAAGTGAGCCCAGCTACGGGACTTCATCTCCGCCTTCACCTTCTCTCTAGTTGCCTTGGAGTCCTCCAACAACAGCGCATCAACAGCGGTTCCTTTCATTAATGCTTCAAGGGCATGCGTCTCTGTTCGGGTTGAGGGTATGGAGGAAAGACCCGGAGTGTTGGGTTGGCTGATAAGGACAAGGCTGGTACATTTGGAAGAGGTAGATGACGCAATGAATTTATCGTTAAGGGAGCGGATAGTTGGTATATATGACGAAACCATAAAATCGGAAATGCATGATCCTCGCTGGTATGCTGAGCCATATACCCCAGCTGCGTGAAGTGGAAGAAATGCGAGTGGGCCGGTTGGGCACCACCATATACGACTACGATCTGAAGGATTTGGAGGAGACTGCAAAAGATCAATATAAATAAGTTGACAATAGGTAACACCTTACCGAGTATCCTAGCGCTTTGAGAATTGGTTGGACAACTTTACACCAAAGTTCATTTAGAATAACCAACATAGATGATGGATCAAGGCGGACACGCAGAGCCATGCGATCATGAACTTCCACCTCCCGTTGCTTGAGTAGGCCAAATTGAAGGGTCTTCTGTAGTTGCTCTGCTTGCACGAGACTGAAGTTCTCTAGAGGGATATGCAGAGGTTCCGATATCCCAGCTTTAAGAGCCAAGGCATCACATCGGGCGTCGTGAATGTTGAAGATGATGACTGAACCTTCGGAAGGTAATGAGGACAAGAAGTCGCTGGCCTTAGCTGGTTGAAGAAAGTCATGGAAATCTGGAAGATCCCGAATGTCTTTAAGAAGTTGCGTATACTCTGTAGCGTGGAGGGTATGATTTCGAGTGGCATTCTGAAGACGAATCTCTTCTGCAAGTGTAGCATGCGAAGAAGGAATAGACAATATTGAACGAGTTCCATAGGACTCTAAAGCACTTGCAGCCTGTATGAAGCGATTGGCCAAGGATGGATTCTTGATGCGGAGATTGTCAATTGGTGTACGGAGTTGGTTGAGCTGATTCCACACCAAGCAGCGGCCTTGCTCAAGCCATTCGAGTGCGAGATCAGCTTTATTGAAACGGAGAGCAGTAGCAACAGCCGATGCTACAAGATAAAAATAGTCACGAAGGTTAGCATGACGGCGATGGATTGTTTGTTCCAACCCAGCAATCTCTGAGAGCAGACTAATGGCATTCGCAAAATCAATCAAGCAGTGAGAGTCACCATAGACTGAGGATAGCGTGGCCGCAAGCATGGCAGACTTCAGACGTATGGATGGGGTACCATTTGCCTCAGCAGCCCGACGATATGAAGTAACACAGTTTTGGACATCAGGGAAATAATTGGTGTGTTCAAAGCGATATGAGTATGAATATCCAAGGTTGTGGAACCGATTCGGAAGATTAGCATGGCCGGAAGGAGTGGATTCAACAGCATTCTGGTGGTGGGATATGGCATGGTCAATATCCTGGAGGTCACCGGTGCATTTAAAGCGACGTGAATACGAATTTCCAAGGTTGTTGAACTGACCCGGAAGGTCAGCATGGCCAGAAGGAGTGGATTCAAGGGCATTCTGGTAATGGAATATGGCATGGTCAATGTCCTGGGGGTCGCCGGTGCGTGCAAAGCGACGTAAGTACGAATTTCCAAGGTTGTTGATCCAACTCGGAAGGTCAGCATGGCCAGAAGGAGTGGATTCAACAGCATTCTGGTGGTGGGATAGGGCATGGTCAATATCCTGGAGGTCGCTGGTGTGTTCAAAGCGACGTAAGTATGAATTTCCAAGGTTGTTGAACCGACTCGGAAGGTAAGCATGGCCAGAAGGAGTGGACTGGAGAGCATTCTGGTGGTGGGATATGGCATGGTCAATATCCTGCAGGTCACCGGTGCGTTTAAAGCGACGTGCATACGAAGTCCCAAGGTTGCTGAAGTAACCCGGAAGGTGAGCATGGCCAGAAGGAGTGGATTGAACAGCGGTCTGGTGGTGGGATATGGCATGGTCAATATCCTCAAGGTTGCCGGCGTGTTCAAAGCGACATAAGTACGAATTTCCAAGGCTGTCAAACCAAGTTGGAAGGTCAGCATGGCCAGAAGGAGCAGATTCAACGGCAGTCTGGTGGTGGGATATGGCATGGTCAATATCCTGGAGGTTGCCAGTGCGTTTGAAGCGACATGCATACGAAGTTCCAAGGTTGGTCAAGCAATTCCGAAGGTCAGCATGGCCAGAAGGAGCGGATTCAACAGCGGTCTGGTGGTGGGATATGGCATGGTCAATATCCTCAAGGTTGCCGGTGCGTTCAAAGCGACATAAGTATGAATTTCCAAGGCTGCCGAAGTATTTCGGAAGGTGAGCATGGCCAGAAGGAATGGATTTGACAGCGGTCTGGTGGTGGGATATGGCATGCTCGATATCCTGGAGGTCACCGGTGTGTTTAAAGCGACGTGCATATGAAGTCCCAAGGCTGCTTAACCGACTCGGAAGGTGAGCATGGCCAGAAGGAGTGGATTGAACAGCGGTCTGGTGGTGGGATATGGCATGGTCAATATCCTGGAGGTTGCCAGTGCGTTCAAAGCGACATGCATACGAAGTTCCAAGGTTGTGGAAGCAACTCGGAAGGTGAGCATGACCAGAAGGAGTGGATTGAACAGCGGTCTGGTGGTGGGATATGGCATGGTCAATATCCTTGAGGTCGCCAGTGTGTTTATAGCGACATAAGTATGAATTTCCAAGATTGTTGACCCAACCAAAGTTGGCATGGCCAAGAGTAGATTCGACGGCACTCTGTAGGCAGGATATGGCATGGTCAATATCCTGGAGGTCACCGGTGCATTTAAAGCGACGTGAATACGAATTTCCAAGGCTGTTGAACCGACTCGGAAGTTCAGCATGGCCAGAAGGAGTGGATTCAAGAGCATTCTGGTAATGGAATATGGCATGGCCAACGTCCTGGAGGTCGCCGGTGCGTTTAAAGCGATGTAAGTACGAAGTTCCAAGGTTGTCGAATCTATTTGGAAGGTCAGCATGGCCAGAAGGAGTGGATTCGACAGCACTTTGCTGGTAGGATATGGCACGGTCAATATCCTGGAGGTCGCCGATGCGTTCGAAGCAACGTAAGTACAAATTTCCAAGGCTGTTGAACCTACTCGGAAGGTTGGCATGGCCAGGAGGGGTGGATTCGACAACACTCTGGAGGTAGGATATGGCATAGTCAATATCCTGGACGTTACCGGTGCGTCCGAAGCGACATAAATACGAAGTTCCCAGGTTGTTTAATCTACTTGGAAGGTCGGCATCGCCAGAAAGAGTGGCTTCGACAGCGCGCTGGTGCCAGGATATGGCGTGGTAGACATCTTGTAGGTCGCCGGTGCGTTTGAAGCGAAGTAGGTACAAATTTCCAAGCTCATTGACCCAACGAAGGTTGGCAAGGCCAGGAGTCAATTCGACGGCACTGTGTAGGGAGGATATGGCACGGTCAATATCTTGTAGGTCGCCGGTGCGTTCGAAGCGATGCATATAAGAAGTTCCAAGATTGTAGGACATGGCGGGGGGGACATCAAGACCAGGTGGAATCGAGGAAATTGCCTTTTCATAAAGAAGAATTACTTCAGTAATGTCGTCGACGTTTTCTGTCTCTTCGAAAAGGCGCTGGAGTGTCTCGACGCTAGTGGTAGCGTTACGCAAGTCGGAGATAGCACCCAGTGCTACTCCCCTGGCATCATTCATAGGACCTGACCAAAAGGTAGAAATCAGTCGATACATCGATCTGAAAGCAGTCAACCTCACATACATATTGTATAGGTCATCTTGACGGATATGGGATTATCCTCTTCAACTGACGCAAACACATACTCCGCTGGAGTGTCTACAGACCGACCATTATAAGCACGTGTGGGGGGGACAAATGAATACCTTTGGCGTACCTTCCTCTGCACACACCATGGCATAAATTTCGTTGGCAGTGAATTTAAGGAAAGCAACATCGCTCCCATCCTTCGAGTGAACGGTCAAAATCATATCGTCGGCATCGTGCTGACTGGATTTTCGTGCATTAGCCGCTGCTTTATCAACTTGGTTAACAAACCATTTTCGAAAAATCACTCACAAGTCGATATTCTCAACGACTTTCCATTTCTCAGAAGAGATCTTCGTGAGGCGCAAGTTCTCGTTGTTGCAACCCCGACTGATAGACAGCATTAGCTCGTCATTGAAGTGATGAGGCGGCGAACATTCAAGCAAGATATCTGAATCGCAGAGTATGGGCAAGCGGAAACGGAAAACGAAAAGCGAAGCTAATTCTTACCCTTCAATAAACCCTTTCGACTTGCTGGTGGCATTGGTTGGTGCGACGGAGTGTCTCCAGAGATCGACACACTGCTGTGGGGTGGTGGTTTGTACGGCAGATTATGTTCAGAGATTGAGACGGCTGAGCTTTCGAGTGGCGTTCCAGGTATTGAACTGCGTTCAGGTTTCGTGACTGTGCCCTCTGTCCCTTGTATCATGTTTCGCGTGGATTCAAGGTATGGAACTGTTGGGTTCTGAGTCGTACTCTCCGAAGATCCTCCGTGCTGTGAGACGGTGCTTGCGCCTTGAAGTTGGTTGTCGTCATCGAGAATTGACGTTGGGACTTTGAGCGGTGGTTCAGAGCTTGAAGTCGTCTGCCCACACTTCTTGGGAGTATCCGAGGTGTCTAGAACCGGAATTGGAGTACCCTGTTGTGCGGCGTTTTCGGTCGCGGGTTCGAGCGGTGGTGGTTGTCCTTGACTGTGGGCGAAGGAGGCTGCGATCTTAACTTTGTCAGTATGGTTGAACGTGGCCATTGTGGAATTTGGAAAGACTGATAGATTGGAAGAGCGTGTTTGGATGTGGAAGATAGATAAAGTATGAAGTTGGGTATTTGTGAGTCTGTGTCCTAGAATATGGAATCAACACTGCCTGCCTCATCTGGGCTGTGTGCTTTCACTGCAGAAACGACATTCATGCCGCACGGCCATCATGGCAATGCATTGAACAGATATAGCACAGATAAGACATGACTAGAACTTATAAGTACTATGATGTCGAGATTGATATCGAACACTTACCTCCCAGACAAGCACCAGATCCAAGATCTCCGGAATCTATCCTCGTGCGTTATTCATTATCGCAGACCATCATCGCATCCCCATCTTTATGTCGCAGGCCACGTCAACACCAGACTGAGCCGTTGGTGAGGCGGGAAAGGGCAAGGAAGCAAAACAAGATTCTGTGGACCGCATTTTTTAAGGAAGAAGTAATGAGATCATCAAACGCAGGTACTCACCTCGGGACCGTCCTCATGGAGTCAAATCCCAGTCTTCATAGCGGCATTGCCCACCAAGTTCCGGGCCTAAAAGTAGACGTAACTGCACACTGTCACTCTTAGGCGCAGATGACACACAAGACTTCCGGGTCTGCCTCGCGTTGCGTCGGCCGACGGGTTGAGGGACGAGGGATAGCTGCGCCTGCTACTGGGGAACCTGGAAGGGTGCGAATGTGCACAGAACGAGACAAGACGAGAGGAGACGATTGGAAAAATTGCGGGTGGATTGAGAACTTTTGGACGCGGCAGGGAGCCGAGATAGGGAGACGCAGAAAGGGATGAGGGCGGATGACAAAAGGGTACAATCCTTTGTCCTGGGTTCAGAGTCAATTCAGAGTCCTGCAAGGAAAAAGGGATGAGTGTTGTATGTAAGCGAAGATGAAAAGTGGCTACACAGATCCAAAGCTGTCATTGGCACCTCACAGCGAAATGTGTCGTCCTTGTGGTATCGAGTAAGTCTACATAGAAATGAAAATATTGTGAGGATTTCATCAATGCCGTTTACATTCTATGACACATTATTAAAGATGTCCAGGATGCTAGGTACGGCGGTCGACGTACAAACATATATCAACATTGAACATAGCCTAAATCGGTAAAAGAAATTGGAATTGGTCTCGGTATACGAACATTGCCAAATGACAAGCTTTGCAACTACGAGGCTACTTAGTGCTGCTGCCTTACTGAAATTTGGAGTACGACCCAAGAACCCAAGAACGGCCCGTCGATGGAATGATTAACTGCAAGGCAGCTCAAGTAGTTCATCTTGGCTCCGCAGCCTCCAAGACCACCGTAGACCTATGGTATGGTTCACTTTTCAGCTTCTTTCACCTTGGCCTTCTTTTCTTTCGCCCCACTTTTTCCTCTACTGCCAACGACTTCGATCTGCCTGACTTGCAGGGTGCTTGAGATATCCCAGTTGGGCCTTGGGACCGCCTTTGTGTCGGGAAGGCTGGATTTGTCGCTGAGAGACCCTTGCGAGTACGAGTCCGAGGAGGAATAGAGGAAACCCCTTGCTATTATGGAGAGGCTTCGACGCTGCAAAGCTCGGTTCCACAGAGATGTACACAGTACATGGATTCTGTGAGCACTCAGACTGGAGAGTTTCGACGACTTTGATGGAGCGGGGCCGGCCTAAGACGCTGCCAGATTGGTCGACGGTCATAGCACTGAAGAGGTTCGAAGCTTTCCATAGAGTTGGAAATAAAACGCTGCCCGGTTCGTTGATGGCCCACGGAACCATCGTCAACTCGCTCATCGACATCCATGGAAGGATAGTCGACGTCCATTTCGTCGTCTGTAGCAGGTTGAGTGGATGATCCAACCATCGGAGTTGTGTGCGCATGGGAGGGTGAGCTGGTCACGGCGGCTTGAAGATATATAAATTGGTGGTGCGCGACATTCGTGGAAGGGATTGTAAAGTGGCCAATGATTGTTTGCAGATTAAAAGGTGCCAGAGTTGGCTGCCCAGTCCAGGCTGAGATCAAAGGACCACTGGCGGGAGATTCGAGGACAACTGAGTTTATTGTGGGATTCGCCGTAAGGGAAATTATAGCATGCAAAACGGGGTTGAACGGAAAGGAAGTAGCAGAGGACGTCATGACGGCTGCTGATGTTTGCCTGGACAGGCCTGCGGCGAAAGAACTTGGGGATTGATTGCTATGGGATATGCTGTACGAAAAATTATAGGTAAGCGAAACGAGGATGAAAGAAAGGATGACGAACGGAGGACAGGCAATAGGACGCCAAGTCTGTGGGGTCAACCCGAGGAGTACCTGCCATCTTCGCATGCTACCGAGCGATGGGCAGCGTCTTGTACACGCCGATCATCGATCGGGACCGAGTTCAGTTGGATTTGGTCTGCTGGGGGGTAGAGATAAGAGAATGGATACGAATAAGAAAAGGTTTAGTGCCTGCCTTTTGATATTTGCTTTCAGTTGAATTCGAAATTCGGCCACTTCGAAGACATGTTGAGGCTGGCCAACACAGAACTAATCCGTTAGTCTTTTATCATTGATGCTAGATGACGAGAGGTAAATGCAACAAGACTAGGCAAAAATTGGAATGAAAAGTTACCTATCGACGTGGAAATGTTTGGCGTTAGAGTCCTTCCATATATGTTTGTTGAGCACAACTTCAAGAATCGCCGATAATATCTTAACTACAACGTTGATATCTTCGATCTTGAATAAATTTTCAGCAATCGGAAATCAACAGGATAACAAGGACGAGAATCACGGTAGAGGCCTACATCTTTCGTTTCTATCATATTAACATCCTTGAACGTCCGCGAATAAAAAAGTCTTGTGAAGTCTGCATGGACGCCCAATTTGTGCAGGCAGCATTCCCAGCTGTTTACTATCAGAAACACGGTTTTTTAAACTTAGAAATGTGAGCTTACCTGGCGCAGGTACTATGCTTGACTGACGAAAGCCCGACATGCTTCTGCAAGGTGCTAGGCCAAGGCGAGCCAGCGAGCATTGATCGTCTGCGATCAGTATTGTCAGGTGGCAGTCGCTGGCTGCAGCAGCAGCATAAGTATTACTGACATTATAGATACATTTGACCTTCAACTTTGCGCCCCTCGTGGCCTTGAAACAGACCCTATCATCGGGGTTGAATGAAGAACTCGACGAGTGATGCATTTACTTATATTTGTTCTAATTTAAGCAATGTCATGTGACTTTTGAATTGTACATTCGCAGACCAAACATCAAAATCGCCTTAAAGTTAAATGGCTCTATTTACTCAACAAACATCTATATTCGTCTGTTTGTACCGCGCAGAAGAGACTAACCTACATAGCCACCATCTGTGGGTGTTTGTTACAAACAAAAGTACAATGCGAAATTTTGAAAACGTCTACAGATATGAGAACAGCTGTAACGACGCAAAGCTTGAGGTATATTGAAGCCTGTCACGGTGGCCGTAAACACTTATGCATTCCTGCTCGTCAAAATGTAACATGAAGCGAAATTATAGTCTTAATTTTTTTAGGGAGGCAACGTACAAATATTGTCATATTCTCCATAACTTGAATCAACACCCTCCACGTCGTCTCCTGGATCGCCTGTCCAATAACCTGTGCAAAATCTAATTTATTGCACAATATATGTGCTATAATTGAACATACCAAGACTTACGATAAATATTTACTGCAAGGCGCAGTGCAGGGTCCCCAATCATCACCATGATGACAAACGTTCACAGTGATTCAAGAGTCTAACAGAACAGATAAGAGAAGCGATCAGCGATTATGTAAACCCACAAGAATAAAAACGAGCTGGAAATATAAGGAGCGGTTTTCTCAAACACTTACTTTCAAACAGACGATAAACGTATACCCACAAGACACCTTTTTAGTTTCAAAAGAGCGATGGACATTCGGGGACGATTTTCTTGCCGTATGCACATCGCTTGCTCGCGAAGAAGTGGAGAGGAGGACAGGAGGTGGTGTTGTCGTGGCATTTATGAGGAGTTACAGGACGGCTATAAGGAGGCACGTCCCCACAAGAAATAGGAGATCCAAACAGTCAAAATTTCATCAGCTCGATGCATGACCGAAAGTAGGATGACAAGGACAAACCGCCTTCATCGTTTCCTTGCTCGCATCTGTGTTGCCACAGGAAAGGTTGTCGTCGATCGAGGCAATGGGTTCGGGTCCGTCATCAAATTTCAATGCTTTCTTTCTCAGACTGACTGCCTTGGTTGCGTTTTGACTGAACTCACCCCTGTTCCCTAGCTTTCAAATTCCAGTGATGCACGCCGCAGTCCTTGTCAGTTCCTGCATAGCTCTACGATCGAGATTAGCTGTGTGAAAAACGCGTACTTTGAGACTGTACGGTGCTGTATTCTGTTTCTCGCCCTGAATTCTACCAAGAGTATTCATCCTGTGGTCTTTTTAAAGTGTCAAGCAGAGGCAAGGCTACGAGGGACTTGCACTCTGCCACTCCACGAGAAACATATTTCTGGTCATACACACATGCACGCTAGTAATTTTGATCCTTTGTAAAAACGTAAGTTCATTGGGTACAGCTCTGTTTCGATACACAAACTTTCATCAATTTTTAAGCGCATCATTTTAGATTAAGGCAAAATGGCGACTTCGAAACAGCCGCCCTCTTCTGGAGCAACCTTATAAAAGCACCTTCAAACCTGGATCTTCCCAAAATATTTCAGATCGTTCTGCCATTTTCTGAGGACGTTCCGGTATTCGAGATTCCGCCCCTCCGCCCCTCCGACCCTCTGCGTCAGTCACACACTTACACAAAGTCACATCATTGACATGTCGCCGTGGAGGGGTGGAATCTCGAATTCCGCATTTTCAGCCCCAATTAGTCATCAATCAAAGATAAGATCAAAAGATAAGATAATTGATGAAGAAAAGATAACGGTAGGGGCGGTTGCCTTGCCATTACCAATGTCAGGCAATGACACCACGTCGCAGGTTTCTTTTAGTATGTCACACCGCGAAATCTGGTCTTAACTGCTTCCTACGTCTAAGATCTAGCGACTGTTAAGCGACCAACCTCCTTAGAAGTTCGAACAATATTGCTACCAGTGAAATAGAAAGGTGAAGCCCATCTCTACTACTAAAGTTTTCTCCCATTTGTTCAATCTCCCTAATGCTTGATTTTCAGTCATCACAGCGGGATGGAATCTGTATCAAAATGGTGAAGCTTTTGTACTAATTTGTCTGTTTTGCTGATACTTTACGCGCAGTTGCCATCCCCGCCGAAGGGGAAGGCCTAGGGGCCCAATTGCTTTGCCAAATTACAACAACTTGTTTGCCTTGATTATCGGGATCAATAAATACGAGGGAATAAGCAGACTCAACGGATGTGTCACGGACAGCGAAAACGTTTGCTCGTTCTTAACAGAGACCCTTGGTGCAAACCCGCTTCATATCATACATCTACGGGATGAGGAAGCAACACGAGACAGGATTTTATCTGCTTTCAAGACACACTTCCTGGAGAACGAACAAATACAGCCGAACGACACCATAATTTTTTACTTTGCTGGTCATGGTAGTGTCGAATTTCCGGAAAAGGCTCCCTCGAAAATTGTTGGAGAAGATATGGAAACGATCTGTCCATATAACGATAGAGTGGCGGGAGTACGCGGAATCCCTGATCGCACTCTTGCCTGCCTCATGAGGCAACTGGCGTCCATCAAAGGAAACAACATTGTTGGTTTTATTATTACACGTCTTGCATATCTGCTGATGATTGATTTCAGACTGCGATATATGATTCATGTCATTCTGGAGGACTGGGCAGAGAACCCTCGGATTTAGAGAATTCACGAATTGGGATCCCACCTCCAAGTTCGCCCTTTCCAAAAGGCCTTGACAAAGAGATCTGGGAATGCGCTGATAAACTCCCTAAACATCCACACCTTCCCCACGCTGTACTGAATTCGCACATTCTCCTCGCTGCATGCCAGCGTGGTGAGATCGCCTATGAGGAACGTACGGGCCGTGGGCGTTTCACCAATCTCCTCCTAAAGATTCTCCGAGAACCTGAACGCAATCTTGCCAAAACCACGTATATCGGTCTAGTCCGCGCTCTGGAGCGACCAGATAACAAACCACAGATACCAAAGCAGACCCCTTATGTCGAAGGCAATAACAAGACAAGGATTCTTTTCAGCATGAGAGACCCCGGTCGTTGCTTCCTGGTATCGTCGATCGAGAACGGGAAGTTCTCAGTGCCAGCTGGCAGGATTCATGGGGTTGATAAGGAGACAGAGTTCACAATCACTAGCGGTCAAGGGCGCTTTTTCATATTGAAACCGATTGAGGTATTGCCTCTTAGATCCATTTTCAAGAAACTTGATGGCATGGAGGACGATTCAACAGCTGAAATAACCAAATGGAACAAATGGAATAAGATTTTCCTTGTCCGTCGCTTCCCAGTATCGTCGATCGAAAACGGGAAATTCTCAATTCCAGCTGGCATGAATGATGGAGTTGATAAGGATACAGAGTTCACAATCACTAGCGGCAAAACGCGCTCCCACAGATTGAAACCGATTTATGTCTTGCCTTCTACCTCCAGTTTCAAGACACCTCACGGCATGTCCCTGACGGATGGTTCAACAGCTGATACACGTCCCTCAGATTCGCTCGATTACGACGTTATACATTCTCAATTTGCGGACGGAAGCGTAAAGCTAGAAAGGCGGGACGGACTTATCCCTTATTATTCAGAACGCGAAGTTCAATTCACTCAACGAGACGCCTGGACGCTAATTGACGCAGTAACTCACTTCAATTTCCACCTTCTTCATCAAAGCAACTCCAATGATATAGGTGATAAGTTGCACGTCAAACTTGAACAGTTGTCAACGTCAGACCGCTTTCCGGTCAAAAACGGGAAAAATTTCTTAACTCCGAACGAGCGCCTAAAGCTAAATACTAATATCAAGAAGGGACCCAAAGTTACAGCAGCGGTGGAACTTGAAATGAGTGATTTGGACCACCTATTCGGCTTCACGCTTAGCGTCGAGGACTACCCGAGGCCTCTTTTTCCGTATATCTTCGGTTTTGATCCTATCAGGTATGAAATTGCAGTAGGTGGTTTTTATTTGTGGGATAAAGGGAACGGAATGCTCACTCAATATTTTTAGTCATTTTACCATCCCCAGGAAGAAACAGAGGGTCCACTCCGTGTCGGTAGGAACGTCCCAATCGGCTATGGCAAGGAGGATATCAAAGGTGCCTTCAAATTCAAGCCAGACGATGTTACCTTCTTCAAGATTTTTGTCACGACAAAGTATGTTGACTTGAAAGGCCTCGTACAAGAACCATGTCGTCTGCCGGATTTGGTGCCTCCTACCCTGAATGACTTTTGGGAGTCTTGGATCTACGTTGTTAAAACCCCAAGTCACGCATAAACAAGTAGAATTCGAGGCATAAAGGCAAGATTAATTAAGGCAACAGGTATTGGAACTTGAACGAGAACTTGAACGACCAAATTTGTTACTTAGACATTTTCCATCACGCCGCCGTGCGCCAGTCAGAATAACATGAGATATGAATTTGGTAGGATACTGTACAAACGAGTAGTGAGCATATAAGACTGTAATTATACCAATGACGAAACAAAGAAATATATCAATAGCCGAAGTGTACATATGGAACCCATGTCAAAAATGCGGTGTCACCCTCTCCAAGCCTCTCTCGAACCTTCCTCGTGGCGTGATCCAAGGCATAGGCTGCCCGAGTACTGTCCAATCCATCCAATCCCTTCTCTCTAAGCAAATACTCATAGAACTCTGTCGCAAACGCTGGCCCATGCATATCGGAAATACTCCACATCGTACCAACCACACCGCGATAACCAGCAGCAAGCATACCAGCAGTGAGATGGACAACTTCCTCCGATAATGTGAGGTCTCCTTTGCTTGTCTGGCATGCCGAAAGGAAAGCCAAGTCCAGGTTTGGGATTTCCTCCTTCATGATCTCGAGCAGCTCTAAGCGGCCATCATGGAGACAAAGGCCGCTCTTAAGAGGGTGGTCGACGTCTTGCACTCCATGGCATGCAAAATGAGCCCAACTACGGGACTTCATCTCCGCCTTCACCTTCTCTCTAGTTGCCTTGGAGTCCTCCAACAACAGTGCATCAACAGCGGTCCCCTTCATCAATGCTTCGAGGGCATGCGTCTCTGTTCGGGTTGAGGGTATGGAAGAAAGACCAGGAGTGTTCGGTTGGCTGATAAGGACGACGCTGGTACATCTGGAAGAGGTGGATGATGCAATGAATTTATCGTTAAGGGAGCGGACAGTTGGTATATATGAGGAAACCACGAAATCGGAAATGCATGATCCTCGCTCGTATGCTGAGCCGTATATCCCAGCTGCATGGAGTGGGAGAAATGCGAGTGGGCCAGTTGGGCACCACCATATACGACTGCGATCTGAAGGATTTGGAGGGGACTGCAAAAAATCAGTATAAATGAGTTGACAATAGGCAATACCTTACCGAGTATCCTAGCGCTTTGAGAATTGGTTGGACAACTTTACACCAAAGTTCGTTTAGAACAAGCAACATAGATGACGGATCAAGGCGTACACGCAGAGCCATGCGATCATGATCTTCCACCTCGCGTTGCTTGAGTAGGCCAAATTGAAGGGTCTTCTGTAGTTGCTCTGCTTGCTCGATGCTGAACTTCTCTAGAGGGATATACAGAGGTTCCTCAATCCCAGCTATGAGAGCCAAGGCATCACATCGAGTGTTGTGAATATTGAAGATGATGACTGGACCATCGGAAGGCAATGAGGACAGGAAGTCACTAGCCTTAGGTGGTTGAAGAAAGTCATGGAAATCCGGAAGATCACGAATCTCTTTAAGAAGTTGCCTGTACTCTGTAGCGCGGAGAGTATGATTTCGAGTGGCATCCTGAAGGCGAATATCTTCTGCAAGTGTAGCATGTGAAGAGGGAGCAGACAATGCTGAACGAGTCCCGTAGGACTCTAAAGCACTTGCAACCTGTATGAAGCGATTAGCCAGGGATGGGTTCTTCATGCTGAGATTGTCAATTGGTGTACGGAGTTGGTTGAGCTGATTCCACACCAAGCAGCGGCCTTGCTCAAGCCATTCGAGTGCGAGATCGGCTTTATTGAAATGGAGAGCGGTAGCCACAGCAGATGCCACAAGATCAGAATAGTCATGAAGGTTAGTATGACGGCGATGGATTGTTTGTTCCAACCCAGCAACCTCTGAGAGCAGACTAATGGCACGAGCAAAATCAATCAAGCAGTGAGATTCATCATAGACTGAGGATAGCGTGGCCGCAAGCATGGCAGACCTCAGACGAGTGGATGGGGTGCCATTTGCCTCAGCAGCCCGACGATATGAAGCAACACTATTTAGGACATCAGGGAGATAATTGGTGCGTTGGAAGCGGCAGTAGTAAGATTTGCCAAGATTTTTGGAGTGGGCTGGAAGGAAGGCGTGGCCAAAAGGGGTGATTTCAACAGCATTCTTGTGGTGGGATATGGCTTGGTCAATATCCTGGAGGTCGCCGGTGCTTTCAAAGCAACATGCGTACGAATTCCCAAGGTTGTTGAACCAATTTGGAAGGTCAGCATGACCAGAAGGAGCGAATTCAACAGCATTCTGGTGGTGTGATAGGGCATGCTCAATATCCTGGAGGTCGCCGGTGCGTTCAAAGCGACGTAAGTATGAATTTCCAAGGCTGTTGAACCAACTCGGAAGGTCAGCATGACCAGAAGGAGTGGATTCAACAGCATTCTGGTGGTGGGATAGGGCATGCTCAATATCCTGGAGGTCGCCGGTGCATTCAAAGCGACATAAATACGAAATTCCGAGGCTGTTGAACCGATTCGGAAGGTCAGCATGACCAGAAGGAGTGGATTCAACGGCATTCTGGTGGTGGGATAGGGCATGCTCAATATCCTGGAGGTCGCCGGTGCGCTCAAAGCGATCTAAGTACGAATTTCCAAGGTTGCTGAACCGAGTCGGAAGGTCGGCATGGCCAGAGAGAGTGGATTCAACAGCGGTCTGGTGGTGGGATATGGAATGGTCAATATCCTGGAGGTCGCCGGTGCGTCCAAAGCGACGTGCATATGAACTTCCGAGGTTGTTGAAACAACCTGGAAGGTCAGCATGGCCAGGAGGAGTGGATTCAACAGCGTTCTGGTGGTGGCATAGGGCATGCTCAATATCCTGGAGGTCGCCGGTGCGTTCAAAACGAGATAAGTACGAATTTCCAAGGTTGCTGAACCGAGTTGGAAGGTTAGCATGGCCAGAAGGAGTGGATTCAACAGCATTCTGGTGGTGGGATATGGAATGGTCAATATCCTGGAGGTCGCCGGTGCGTTCAAAGCGACGTGCATATGAATTTCCGAGGTTGTTGAACCGACTCGGAAGGTCAGCATGGCCAGGAGGAGTGGATTCGACGGCACTCTGGAGGTAGGATATGGCATGCTCAATATCCTGGATGTTGCCAGTGCGTTCAAAGCGAAGTGAGTATGAAGTTCCAAGGTTGTTGAACCAACTCGACAGGTTGGCATAGACAGAAGGAGTAGGTTCAACGGCACTCTGGAGGTAGGATATGGCATGGTCAATATCCTGGACATTGTGGGTGCGTTCGAAGCGACGTAGGTACGCAGTTCCAAGGTTGTGGTACCTACTCGGAAGGGTGGCATGGACAGAAATGGTGGATTCGACGGCACTCTGGAGATAGGATATGGCATGGTCAATATCCTGGATGTTGCCGGTGCGTTGGAAGCGCCATAAGTACGAAGTTCCAAGGTTGGTGAATCTACTTGGAAGGTCGGCATGGCCAGATAGAGTGGATTCGACAGCACTCTGGTGGCAGGATATGGCACCGTCAATATCCTGTAGGTCGCTGGTGTGTTTGAAGCGAAGTGAGTACAAATATCCAAGATTGTTAAACCAACTCGAAAGGTTGGCATGGCCGGGAGTGGATTCGACAGCACTCTGTAGGTATGATATGGCATGGTCAACATCCTGTAGGTCGCCGGTGCGTTGAAAGCGGTTTAGGTACGAAGTTCCAAGGCTGTAGGACATGGTGGGAAGGACATCAAGACCAGGTGGAATCGAGGAAATGGCCTTTTTATAACAAAAAATTACTTGAGTGATGTCGTCAACGTTTCCTGTCTCTCCGAAGCGGCGCTGGAATGTCTCGGCGCTAGTAATAGCGTTGCGCAAGTCAGAGATATTACCCAGTGCTACTCCTCTGGCACCATTCATAGCACCTGACCAAAATGTAGAACTTGAAGCTACAAATCAGTCAATAGATGGATTTAAAAGCAGTCGACCTCGCATACATATTGTGGAGGTCATCTTGACGGACATGGGATTATCCTCTTCAACTGACTCAAACACATACTCCGCTGGAGTGTCTACAGACCGACCATTATAAGCGCGTGTAGGGAGGATAAATGAACCTCTTTGGCGTACCTTCTTCTGCACACACCATGGCGTAAATTTCGTTAGCAGTGAATTTAAGAAAAGCAATATCGTTCCCATCCTTTGAGTGAATGATCAACATCATATCTCCAGCATCGTGCTGACTGGATTTTGGTGTATCAGGGCTGCTTTATCAATTTGGTTAACACACCCTTTTCGTAAAATCACTCACAAGTCGATATTCCCAACGGCTTTCCATTTCTTAGAAGAGATCTTCGTGAGGCGCAAGTTCTCGTTGTTGCAACCCCGAATGATAGACAGCGTTAGCTCATCATTGAAGTGATGAGGCGGCGAACATTCAAGAAAAATATCTGAGTTGCACGAGTAAGGGCAGGCGGAAACGAAGAACGAAACTAATTCTTACCTTTCAATAATCCTTTTCGACTTGCTGGTGGCATTGATTGGTGCGACGGAGTGTCTTCAGAGATCGACACACTGCTGATTGCCTTTTGAAATTGGTTGTCATCATCGACGATTGACGTTGGGACTTTGAGGGGTCGTTCAAAACTTGAAGTCGTCTGTCTCGGTTTCTTGGGGGTATCCGAGGTGTCTAGAACTGGAATTGGAGTACCCTGTTGTGCGGCGTTTTCGGTCGCGGGTTCGAGCGGTGGTAGTTGTCCTTGGCTGTGGATGAAGGAGGCTGCAAGTTCAACTTCGTCAGTATAGTCGGACGTCGCCATTGCGGATATTGGAAAGACGGATTAATTGGCAGAGCGTGTTTGGAAGACAAGAGTATGTGGAAGACAAAGTATGGAGTATTGAAGTTGGGAATTTGCGAGTTTGCGTCGTAGAATATGGAATCAACACTGCCCTGCCTCATGTTGGCTGTGTGCTTTAATTGCGACATGCACGGTAAGAAACGAAGGCAAGAAACATTCACGCCGCATGGCCGTCGTGGCATTGCATTGAACGGATATAGCACAGGTAAGACATGGCTGAAATTTATAACTTAGTAACTACCATAGTTTTGGTCGAGATTGATATCGAGTACTTGCCTCCCAGACAAGCACCAGATCCATGATCTCCGGCGTCTATCCTTGTGCGTTATTCATTATCGCAGACCATGATCGCATCTCTATCTTTATATGTTGCACACCACGTCAACACCATTGAGTCCCTGATGCGTTGGTGAGGCGGGGAAGAAAAGCAACTCTCATGCATAGGGTGATCACAATCCTACGGTTCTTCAGTAATTCCCTGTGACGTTCGTTGGTGCGACACAGTGCCTTCGGGGATCGACACATTGCTGTGGGGTAGTGAAGTTCAAGGCGCAACCACCGTCTCACAACACGAAGGTCCTTCGGAAAGTATGACTTAATACACCCCACACCACTACCTTGAAGTTGGTTGTCATGACGTTGGGACTTTAAGAAGAGAGATAAAGTCGCGTCTTGCGAGAGTTGTTGATAACCAACGTCAGGTGATCGTTACTTTTCCCAGGATCATGGCGTTCTGCGCCAACGTCTTGAGTAACGGTCGACAATAGAAGCGGTGGGGTGGTCTAACGATGCGGCTTTGATGTTTCAAGCTTAGGCATCCGTTATATGCGCATTCTCAACAAGTTGATGAGTTGGCTTGAAGTTGAACGTTGAACCTGTGACCGAGGAGGGTCAAATTGTATCTGTTGACCGCTTGCTACTGGGTTCAGAGTCGATTCAGAGTCCTGGAATGAAGAAGGAATGAGTGTCGTATATTAGCCGGGATGAAAAGAGGATTATACAGGTACATATAAAAAGCGGCCATTTGCACCAATCCCACCTCAAAGCTCTTAAAACATCCTTTTGGAACAACTTGACAGTGGTTCGAAGTACGCTGCCGAAAGGGGATGGTCTGCATCGAGCAGCACCTTGAAGAGGTTAGTACGACCTGCAGAGCGTGAAGGTGACTCTTGGTCATTGGCACAGCCTGCAAGTTTGCTCAAATGTGTCGTCCTTGTACTATTGAGGCTGGGCTAGTTTGAAAGAACAGGTTTAAAAGGTGACAAACAACTGATATTGATCATGCTTGAGAATAGCCAAGAGAAGCTAGAGATGCGGAACGTTGGTTCAGATTTCATCCATGCCGTTTACAGCAAACTCGATGATGCCCTGAAGTATTGAAGATGCTCTAGATGTTTGGTACGGCGGCCTATATGCTTGTCTGGGAGATTGATGCTTACTGAGTACCGAGGCCTGAGCAGCATAGACTCTATGTTGACTTGGACTTCCTGGGGTAGAGTTGAACGTTGAAACGAACGTTGAAGAGGCATGGTTGTCGTAATAGAGCCCATCTGTGGCTATGCAGAATGATAAGATAAGATAACTACCCTGATGCTTGAAGTTAAGCTACGCGTGTAGTCTCTGTGGTTTAAAATGACAGGGTAGAAGGGGGGTTGGACGCGAGTATCGTGTTTATGGTGGTACGAAAAGGCTGATGATCGCGGCATTACACAAACCGCATGAGTCCTACTAGTATCAATATACTTAGAAAGGACGCCGTTACTTGTGTTTCGTTGGATGGCTGCTGTCGGACCTCGGGTGTGCTTCACCCTTAACTAAGAGCCGTAGTATTTTGCTGACTGTTAGACTTTCCCCATCGTCGGAGACGCCACCTGGCTTGAAGTTGGACGAATTTCACGACTTGTACAACCCTTGCTTTCCATTCACCATGCTATTCAACCTGTTCTTTGCTCTCGGACTTGCAACACACTTCCACGGTTGGCCGTAAGTCTAAGGGTCGTCTGGAAGGCTGTGGAGCACATATGAACCATACGAGGCCGCCATGCAGTTGATCAGTTTCCAACGTCTATCCCTGCATTAAATTTCCGGAAGGCAGCATTATTGAGAAACATAATTTAGCCTCAGTCCTGCTCCTTCTATGGTATCCGTCTTCGTGCATAGAGTATCATTCAAATTTCTTGCTATTCAAAGATGTTTGATTCACAGTACGCTCGTAGGTGCAATTAATTGTGAAGCTCGTCATTTGGCTCTACCTTGGGACCTCGGAATCAATTGCGATCAGTGGCAAAGGCAGATTCGGCGGCCTGAAGATTAAGAGTCATGAAGAAAGCAACGTCATCCACGTTGTCGTCGAGAGTCCTATCGAGAACAGCTTCATGGAAGAGCAAGACGTGATAGCTGAGGTCACCCTTGATGGTAATCAGGGAGCAACGGCACCTATCAGTGGTAACGAATGAAATTTTCACTGAGTGCACCTCGGATGAAAAGAAGGGTGCTGGTCGATCCTACGAACAGCGGTCTAGACCGAAAGAAATCGGTGGTTATTAATCCGTTCAGGCGTGGAAATTCGGCTAATGGAAACCATTTGATGACCCCTCCAGGTGAACTCCCAAGCAACCCAAGCAAGGGGTACGCAGAAAGTTTTTGTTGCTCCCAAGACGACTCTCGGTCAAAGCATCATTATCCAATATGCATCAAAGCGTAGTTGGCTCACTTTCTCGCAAGTCAACGGCGGAAAATAGTGGCAGGGGAAAAAAAGTTTCGATGCATCGCATCTACCTACGTCGCCTATCCTCCCATTGGCATTCGATAATTCCCATTCTTACACTTCACCGAGTGTTACGATGGAAGGAAGAGATTTAGTTGCCGCAGGTGAGAAGAAGCAGTGTCACCTATGCTATATCGTCGAGGACATATATTGATGGAGGTGAGCCATATTGAGGACGAAGAATCGAGGCGGGTGATTGAAATGGCTTTCTTGACTTGAAAATCCTTTCATGAGTCCGAGTCCTGAACGTTTGCACATTTTGGGTCGTTGTCGTTTCCTTGATAAATAAGGTACATACAAGCCACCTGCCACTCGTAAAGAGATGATCCAAGCCTTTGTTGCAACGTGGCCAGTGTGGATATTGGAGAGACGGATAGATTGTTTGGAAGACAAAAAGTATTGTAAGCAGGACAGGTGTATATATGAATCAACACTGGATCGATCTGCTCAGAGAATAAGATTCAATCGGAGATAATGGTCGTGGGAAATAAAATGAAAATACTGTGATCATAATCTGTGCCAAGTACACAGGACCCCTGGTATATAAGGTATATATATGTTGTCGAATGTCTGATCCACCGAAATGGGTCCCAAAATAAGCCTATGTCCGATCCTTGTGCGGCCAGTCGTGAGGGATCCCATTGGCGTACGTTTGTGGCTGTTGACCGGCCTCAAAAATTTCTATATATAAATTCCACCACCTATCACACACGTACCCCAAACCAGACGTCTCAGTGGGCGCGCCCTTTGGAGGTTCTGGAGAGTGATAGCAAGGACTAGGCGAACCTACTCTGACCTGTTTTTTTTAGTCCATTTCCGTTTTATGCGTACATTTTGGCCTAAATTCTGTCCGATGAGCCGGTGGATGTCTGATCAGTATCATCAGTACTGCAATACTAGGGCAGGTCGGATCCGAATGCCGATGTACATATTACATAAGTGCCAAAATTTGGCAGTTTTGGATCGGACAGCATACCTAAGTACACATGTAATATTTCTTAGCCTCTGGTACGAACGCACACAGCCAACATGGGGCAGCTGCCATATACAAGGACGCAAACTCGCAAATTTTCAACTTCAAACACCGCTGCTTATCTAGCCGTCTCTTCACGATTTTAGCACTCTCACAGTGATTATATACAAGGCAATCAATCATGAACAATAGTTCATTGCGCAACATGGCCTCTCGTCCCAATTATCAAATCTACGAAGACTGCTACCGTGGATATCCCCAGTGGAGAGCTGACCCTGGCCCTATCGAGGACTCGATAATCGAAATAGGAGACGTAGGATACTGCTCGTGAGTTGTTCAAATCCCATTATTCGGCCACTGATATAGCTCTTGTAATCAGCGAGGGGAAATTCAAGAAAATAATGCATTTAAATCTTCGTGAGGTGTGCGCAGGGCACGACGGGATAGAAATCTCGGAACTGCGCTTCCCAGGTAAAATATTCTACCAGCTTACTAGGGACCTGCGTGTCAGAGGTGGAGCAGAGGTTGGATCCGGTTATACGTGAGTGACCTTACCTATACAGCGCACCCATACTGACCGAGAATAGTGGTCTTCCTGTAGGCGGTGGTGCCACAGCGGGCGTCCAGAATCACTTCCATGAGGCATCCGTGCTACGGTTGGAAGACGAACGCGCGGTCTATTCGTACTTGGACAAGCGCAGTACTGAAAATATTGCCAAATACGCTCTCAAGCATTATCAGAGCTGGCTGACTCTCGAATCGTTCCGAGGAGTCTCAGTTGAGGAGATAGTTGTAATTATGGGAACATATATGACCAAAAATTGGAAAGCCAAAACCTTCATCTCACAGTCCAATCAGGTCAATGCTGGCGCCAATGTCAATGTCGCTGCCCTGCTGACCAGTCATCTTGATGTTGGCCGAAGCGTATCATCGTGGACAAATCCTGGTTTTAGTTGCGGACATCTTCACCGAAATACACCGTCTCGTGCCACTGACGGGAACAACAATTCTTATTTCCGATTCTGCTGTGCTAGCTGTGATCCACCCCCTCAGAACCAGAGCGTCTTCCTTCGAACAGGTCGTATTCGGGAACCACTGCTTCTCCTCAAACTCGTTTTCCCGCTGTTTGTAGGGATCGATACAGTGATCCCAGGTGGACCCTCGTTCTCGAATCAAAAGCTGTGCAATATTTCCAAGGCTGAAGATTCGAGTGACAAAGAGCGACAAAACGAACCAAAAAATGATTTACAACTTGTGGACGTTGTTACAACTGATGTCGGTTATTGCGTACGTGTGTTGATGTCTTTGAGATATTTGTTTCTATTGACTAAATGTACTACTTGTAAAGGCTTTTTTATACGATGAAGTTGCTGGAGAGAAGTTCAAGGTTAGTCAATCGAACGCTACCCCGGACCACCTTCAAATAACTTAATAATGTAGATGATCAGCGAAGGAGACGCAGTGTTCGTGACTGATGATGATGTGATTCGTTACCTGGGGGTTGATCCATATGCAGATAAGAAGCCTCCTGTTTTGCAGTATCCTCAAACTCTTGACAAGATGATGGAGCCAACTACCTCAGTCCAACCCGTAGCTGATAGCCACAGTCTACATGCTGAGGAAACCCAGGAGTTCCCCCACGAAATTACTCAAATAATGAAATCTAACCAGAAGCAGACTCCCGTTTCTGCATCAACATGGTGAAGCTTTTGTACCAAAATATGAACTCATCTGTTTTTACTGACACTTTACGCGCAGTTGCCATCCCTGCCCAGGTAAAAAGCCTAGGTGTCCAATTGCTTCTGCAGAATATAACGAAAAATTGTTTGCCTTGATTATCGGGATCAATAACTACCAGGGAATGAAGAAACTTCGCGGATGTGTCGCGGACAGCGAAAATGTTTGCTCATTCTTAACGGAGACCCTTCGTGCAAACCCGCTTCATATCATACATCTACGGGATGAGGAAGCAACGCGAGACGGGATTTTATCTGCCTTCAAGAAACACTTCCTTGACAACGGACAAATACGGCAGAACGACACCATAATTTTTTACTTTGCTGGTCATGGTAGTGTTGAATTTCTGGAAAAGGCTCCCTCGAAAATTGGTGGAGAAGATATGGAAACGATCTGTCCATATGACGATAGAGTGGCAGGAGTACGCGGAATCCCTGACCGCACTCTTGCCTGCCTCATGAGGCAGCTGGCGTCCATCAAAGGAAACAACATTGTTGGTTTTATTATTACACATCTTGCATATCTGCTGATGATTGATTTCAGACTGCGATATACGATTCATGTCATTCTGGAGGACTGGGCAGAGAACCCTCGGATTTAGAGAATTCACGAATTGGGATCCCACCTCCAAGTTTGCCCTTTCCAAAAGGCCTTGACAAAGAGATCTGGGAATGCACTGATAGGCTCCCTAAAAATCCCCACCTTCCACACGCTGTACTGAATTCACACATTCTCCTCGCTGCGTGCCAGCGTGGTGAGATTGCCTATGAGGAACGTACGGGTCGTGGGCGTTTCACCAATCTCCTCCTAAAGATTCTCCGAGAACCTGAACGCAGCCTTGCCAAAACCACATATATCGGTCTAGTCCACACTATGGAGCGACCAGATAACAAGCCACAGATACCAAAGCAGACCCCTTGCGTCGAAGGCAATAACAAGACAAGGATTCTTTTCAGCATGAAAGACGCTGGCCATTGCTTTCTGGTATCGCTGATCGAGAACGGGAAGTTCTCAGTACCAGTTGGCACGATTCATGGGGTTGATAAGGAAACAGAGTTCGCAATTACTAGCGGTCGAAAGCGCTTTGACAGGTTGAAACCGATTGAGGTCTTGCCTCTTAGATCCATTTTCAAGAAACTTGATGGCATAGGCAACGATTCAACAGCTGAAATAACCAAATGGAATAAGATGTTCCTTGTGCGTCGCTTCCCGGTATCGTCGATCGAGAACGGGAAGTTCTCGGTTCCAGCTGGCACGAATGATGGAGTTGATAAAGATACAGAGTTCACAATCGCTAGCGGTAGAAAATGCTTCTACAGGTTGAAACCGATTTATGTCTTGCCTTCTACCTCCATTTTCAAGATACTTGACGGCATGTCCCTGACGGATGGCTCAACAGCTGATATACGTCCCTCAGATTCGCTCGATTACGACGTTATACATTCTCAATTTGCGGACGGAAGCGTAAAGCTAGAAAGGCGGGACGGACTTATCCCTTGTTATTCAGAACGCGAAGTTCAATTCACTCAACAAGAGGCCTCGACGCTAATTGACACGGTAACTCACTTCAATTTCCACCTTCTTCATCAAAGCACCTCCAATGATATAGGTCACAAGTTGCACGTCAAACTTGAACAGTTGTCAGAATCTGCCAGTGGAGACCGCTTTCCGGTCAAAAACGGGAAAAATTTCTTAACTTCGAACAAGCGCCTAAAGCCAAATAATAATATCAAGAAGGGACCCAAAGTTACAGCAGCGGTGGAACTTGAAATGGATGATTTGAACCACCTATTCGGCTTCACACTTAGCGTCGAGGACTACCGGAGGCCTCTTTTTCCGTATATCTTCGGTTTTGATCCTATCACCTATCAAATTGGAGTACGTGGGTTTTATTTGTGAGATATAAACGGAACGGAATGCTCACTCAATATTTTTAGTCATTTTACCATCCCGAGGAAGAAACAGAGGGTCCACTCTGTGTTGGTAGCGACGTCTCAATCGGCTATGGCGAGGATATCAAAGGTGCCCTCAAATTCCACCCAGACGATGTTACCTTCTTCAAGATTTTTGTCACGACAAAGTATGTTGACTTGAAAGGCCTCGTACAAGAACCATGCCGTCTGCCGGATTTGGTGCCTCCTACCCTGACTGACTTTTGGGAGTCATGGATCTACGTTGTTAAAACCCCCAAGTCACGCATAAACAAGTAGAGTTCGAGGCTAAAGGCGAGAGTAATTAAAACGACTAGTATTGAAACGAGTCCGTTTTGTAGTAAGTAGGTAGTAACACAACAGGAATGACTAATAGAAGTTTTAACCAGCAACAACTGGCAATGCTACCCTGCACAAATTGGGCGTTCATGCAGACTTCACAAGACTTTTTTTTCGCTCACGTTCAAGGATTATCAATACGATAGAAAGGAAAGATGTAGGCCTCTACCGTGATTCCTGATTGCTGAAAATTTAGTCAAGATAGAAGATATCAACGTTGTAGTTTTTTAAAAAATATTATCAGCGATTCTTGACGTTGTGCTCAATAAACATATATGGAGGGACTCTAACGCGAAACGTCTTTATGTCGATAGGTAACTTTTCATTCAATTTTTGCCTAGTCTTGTTGCATTTACCTCTCGTCGTCTAGCATCGATGGCAAAAAAAAACAGATTATTAGTTCTGCGTTGTCCGGCCTCAACATATCTTCGAAGTGGCCGAATTTCAAATTCAACAAATGCGAATTTACGAAGTAAGCGTGCAAACGATTATGCAAGACACTGTATTCATCTCTTGCTAAGTACTACTTGATTGGATCTCTCCATTGTTGTTTTCTATAGAAGGTCTGGTTTTTTTGTCTGATTAACAACTTCGCAGTCGGCACATGGCCAAGATACGACCGTACAGTCAAGTACGTCGAAAACCCAAGCACCGGCATTCCAGAATCCAAACAGGGCGTTAGTTATCGTATCTTAACAATCCGTATCATGACCTCCATTTACCTCCTGATGCACGAGAGAGAGAGAGTACCATAGAATTTCTAATAGACCTGCGCTGCGGTTCGGGGCCGGGGTAGAAGAAGTGGACAAGCTGTTCCGAAAAGAAGGAAGGCAGCCTTCATAATGTAACCGGTCGAAATATTAAACCATTTTGAATTCTCGCTGTCTGAACGGTTTCCTGAATCCTGATCCAAAATGTGTAATTCGGCTGGTACTTACTATATATACAATTATTACTAGTCATTCCTGTTGCTACTACCTACTACAAAGCGGACTCGTTCAAGTTCCAATACTTGTTGCTTTAACTTTGAATGCCGCCTTTAGCTTCGATGTCCAGTGTTTTTCTGTCTTCACTTCGTTTATATGCGATTTGGGGGATTTAACGTTGGGGGTTTTAACAACGTAGATCCAAGACTCCCAAAAGTCATTCAGGGTAGGAGGCACCAAATCCGGCATACGACATGGTTCTGGTAGGCCTTTCAAGTCAACATACTTTGTCGTGACAAAAATCTTGAAAAAGGTAACATCGTCTGGGCGGAATTTGATGGCACCTATAATATCCTCCTTGCCATAGCCGATTGAGACGTCGCTACCGACACGGAGTGGACCCATTGCTTCTTCCTGGGGATGGTAAAATGACTAAAAATATTGAGTGAGCATTCCGTTCCGTTTATCCCACAAATAAAAACCACGTACTGCAATTTGATAGGTGATAGGATCAAAACCGAAGATATACGGAAAAAGAGGCCTCCGGTAGTCCTCGACGCTAAGCGTGAAGCCGAATAGGTGGTCCAAATCATCCATTTCAAGTTCCACCGCTGCTGTAACTTTGGGTCCCTTCTTGATATTAGTATTTGGCTTTAGGCGCCTGTCCGAAGTGAAGAAATTTTCCCCCTTTTTGACTGGAAAGCGGTCACCACTGGCAGACTTTGACAACTGTTCAAGTTTGACGTGCAACTTGTGACCTATATCGTTGGAGCTGCTTTGATGAAGAAGGTGGAAATTGAAGTGAGTTACTGCGTCAATTAGCATCGAGGCCTGTTGTTGAGTGAATTGAACTTCGCGTTCTGAATAACAAGGGATAAGTCCGTCCCGCCTTTCTAGCTTTACGCTTCCGTCCGCAAGTTGAGAATGTATAACGTCGTAATCGAGCGAATCTGAGGGACGTATATCAGCTGTTGAGCCATCCGTCAGGGACATGCCGTCAAGTATCTTGAAAATGGAGGTAGAAGGCAAGACATAGATCGGTTTCAACCTGTGGAAGTGTTTTCTACCGCTAGCGATTGAGAACTCTGTATCTTTATCAACTCCATCATTCGTGCCAGCTGGAATTGAGAACTTCCCGTTCTCGATCGACGATACTGGGAAGCGACGGACAAGGAACACCTTATTCCATTTGGTTATTTCAGCTGTTGAATCGTCCTCCATGCCATCGGGTTTCACGAAAATGGACCTAAGAGGCAAGACCTCAATCGGTTTCAACCTGTCAACGCACCCTTGGCTGCTAGTAATTGTGAACTCTGTCTCCTTATCAACCCCAAGAATCGTGCCAGCTGGCACTGAGAACTTCCCGTCCTCGATCGACGATACCAGGAAGCAACGACCGGGGTCTCTCATGGTGAAAAGAATCCTTGTCTTGTTATTGCCTTCGACGTAAGGGGTCTGCTTTGGTATCTGTGGCTTGTTTTCTGGTCGCTCCAGAGTGTGGACTAGACCGATATACGTGGTTTTGGCAAGACTGCATTCAGGTTCTCGGAGAACCTTTAGGAAGAGATTGGTGAAACGCCCACGCCGGCCCGTACGTTCCTCATAGGCAATCTCATCACGCTGGCATGCAGCGAGGAGAATGTGCGAATTCAGTAGAGCGTGTGGAAGGTGGGGATCTTTAGGGAGTTTATCAGCACATTCCCAGATCTCTTTGTCAAGGTCTTTTGGAAAGGGCAACTTTGGAGATGGGATCCCACGTGGATTCTCTAAATCCGAGGGTTTTCTGCCTAGTCCTCCAGAATGACATGAATCGTATATCGCAGTCTGAAATCAATCATCAGCAGATATGCAAGATGTGTAATAATAAAACCAACAATGTTGTTTCCTTTGATGGACGCCAGCTGCCTCATGAGGCATGCAAGAGTGCGATCAGGGATTCCGCGTACTCCTGCCACTCTATCGTCATATGGACAGATCGTTTCCATATCTTCTCCAACAATTTTTGAGGGAGCCTTTTCCGGAAATTCGACACTACCATGACCAGCAAAGTAAAAAATTATGGTGTTGTTCAGCTGTATTTGTTCGTTCTTAAGGAAGTGTTTCTTGAAGGCAGATAAAATCCCGTCTCGCGTTGCTTCCTCATCCCGTAGATGTATTATATGAAGCGGATTTGCACGAAGGGTTTCCGTTAAGAACGAGCAAACGTGTTCGCTGTCCGTGACACATCCATTAAGTTTGCTTATTCCCTTGTAGTTATTGATCCCGATAATCAAGGCAAACAACTTGTTGTTATAATTTGGAAAAGCAATTGGAGGCCTGGGCTTTTCCCCTGGGCGGGGATGGCAACTGCGCGCAAAGTGTCAGCAAAAACAGACAAATTGGTACAAAAGCTTCACCATTCTGATACAGATTCCATTTCGCGTTGGTGACTGAAAATCAAGCATTAGGGAGATTGAATAAATGGGAGAAAACTTTAGTAGTGGGGATGGGCTTCACTTTCTATTTCACTCGTAGCCCTAAACCCTTCGCGGTGTGACAGAAAAGAAACCTGCGACGTGGTGTCATTGCCTGACATTGGTAATGCAGGGCTGCAGGGTCTAGGTTATCCTCAGGCTTTTCTTTATCAATTATTTTATCTCTTGATCTTACTACGAACAGCCGCTCGCCGTTCGGCGCCATGCGATTGCGATGTCTTCGGGTTGGGACTAGAAAATGGCAGAACTATCTGTTGAAAACGGGAGATATTTTGGGAAGATCCAGATTCGAAGGTGGAGGGCGGATGTTTCAAAGTGCCTTTAATCTAAAATGATGCACTTAAAATTTGATGAAAGTTTGTGTATCGAAACAGAGCTGTACCCAATGAGCTTACGTTTTTACAAAGGACCAAAATAACTAGCGTGCATGTGTATGACCAAAAATATGTTTCTCCTGGAGTGGCAGAGTGCAAGTCCCTCGTAGCCTTGCCTCTGCTTGACACTTTAAAAGACTATAGGATGAATACTCTTGAGGGCGAGAAACAGAATACAGCACCGTACAGTCCCAAAACACACGTTTTGCACACAGCTAATCTCGATTATAGGGCTATGCAGGAACTGGAAAGGCCTGCGTCACTGGAAAGCTAGGGAACAAGAGTGAGTTCAAGTCAAAACGCAACCAAGGCAGTCAGTCTGAGAAAGAAAGCATTGAAATTCGATCACGGACCCGAACCCATTGCCTCCATCGACGACAACCTTTCCTGTGGCAACACAAATGCGAGCAAGGAAGCGATGAAGGTGGTTCGTCCACCTTGTCTCTGGAGTTCGTTCAAGGAGGTTAGCTTATCCTACTTTCGGTCGTGCATCGAGCTGATGGGATTTTGACTGTTTGGATCTCCTATTTCTTCAAGTTGTGGGACGTGCCTCCTTATAGCCATCCTGTGACTCCTCATAAATGCCACGACAACACTACCTCCTGTCCTCCTCACTACTTCCTCGCGAGCAAGCGATGTGTATACGGCAAGAAAATCGTCCTCGAATGTCCATTGTTCTTTTGAAACTGAAAAGGTGTCTTGTGGGTATACGTTTACCGTCTGTTTGAAAGTAAGTACTTGAGAAAATCGCTCCTTATATTTCCAGTTCGTTTTTACTCTTGTGGGTTTAATCGCTGACGATCACTTCCCTTATCTGTTTTATTGGACTCTTGAATCACTGTAAACGTTTGTCATGGTGATGATTGGGGACCCTGCACTGCCCCTTGCAGTAAATATTTATTGCAAGTCTTGGTATGTTTTTCATTGCTCAATTATGGCACATATACTGTGCAATAAATTATATTTCGCACAGGTTATTGGACAGGCGATTCAGGAGACGACGTGGAGGGTGTTGGTTCAAGTTATGGAGAATATGACAATTGTACGTTGCCCCCCCCCCAAAAAAAAAAATTAAGACTATAATTTCGCTTCACGTGACATTTTGACGAGCAGGAATGCAGAGGCACTCAGATTATAGTTGTACGGGTCCCCCCGGGGGGGGAGAAAAAATTAATTAATTAATTAATTAAGGGAACACAAATCTACCGACATCTCAATGATGGTAGTGCCGATGATGTTGGTGGCAGCGCTAATGGATAGCGAGGCAGCATGTACATGTATTCGAGAAGAATTGGGTGGAAATGGTCAGGGAGAAGGGGATTCAGCTGGTTCGCATCGGAAGGGCTGTGGTGATGTGGCTTTTAATATTAGAAGTTGGGTGTGTACTGTAGCAATGAAATTCTCACCTTTCTACACTGTGGCAGCCGCGGCTGCAGTGCACTTTGTCACTTTCCAACGACCAGGACATTCTGTGCTTTCACAAGCAGTACATCTTCGTGCTTTTCGAGCTGCTCCCACATGATCACCTTCTGGTTGATGTTCGGCCTTTCGTTTTCGGGATGCGCTACTGGTAGCGGTTGACGAAGGTTGAGATGGGGTGGAAGATGGGTTTGTTTGGATGTAACAATAGCCAACTGTTGAACACGCGAGACGATGAGTGTGCAATAAATTTTCAACTTGCCAACCTGGGTTATTGGTCAGCGTAACCGCATGGTCATTGTGTGGCGACGGTGACTTGATGGTCTCGGCAAGAGGCTGTGGGATTAGTGCAGAGATCATCGGTAGATTACCAGTGCTATTTTCAAGGAGTTGTCGAATGCGGGAAACCGCACTGTTGCTGAGTGTAACTGACACCTTCTCATTGTGGTAGTCCTGCCATGTCTTGTAGTAACTCTTTACATGCTCCGGTAGCTGCCCAAGTTAGTAAGACTTAATGGTTGACTTGGAAGTAATGAACCACAGACCTTATAAAAGAAATTCTTCCCATCAACATGCCCATTCATCTGCTTGGATAGACCAGCGAAATCAGGTTGGCCATTGAGAGAGGTAAACAGTGGTGAATTTTGGGCATAGAGATGGAAGAGGAGGCGCTCATCGTGAGTGTGGATGGGTAGAACGGCAAATCGAGTTCGTTGCTGTTTACTGAGCCATTGATGCCGAGGGTTTTGATCCTTCACAAACTGTTCGCTGTATTGCAGCATTCCGAGATCTTGACACACAGCTGCATCGAATGGAAGAATGCCAAAGACTTCTTTTGTTTGTTCATAGTCGTTTCCATTGATCCAATTCCCATAGCCCACAATGGGATGCTGATGAAGTGCCGACAGTGTTTTTTCACGAAGACTGGCAACGCGATTCTTCAATGATACATCAAAGTGCCCCATATAACGTTGGCCCGTACGGTTCTGTGTCCCTACCTGTTTGATGATCAAGTTCTAGCTGATGTCGCCAAGTCAACTGTTACTTACCTGCATGTTGTGAGCACTAACGTAGTCAAGTATCATATTCACCGCTCGTCGAGGGGAGACATTGAATGAAGTAAACCGACGAATGAGGTTTTGATGTACTCCACCTTCAACATCGTTTGTCCCGCGACAGCAGCGATATAAAGTCAATCCATTCTTATCCTTTCCAGCTTCGAAGTACATTGATATATCAGGAGGATCTGAGTAATCACCATTTCGAACATGCTCCAACACATTCTTCGCAACTACCCAAGCTTTTTCATTGAATAGTGGCTGTTTTGTTTTGGCATCACAGAGTGGCCCAAATGTTTTGAGGACAGTGGCAATACGACTGAATAGCTTCTCAGGAGGAGGAACACGATACCGAACACGTTTACGGATATAGTCAGGATTAGAACGCAGTTTTGCTTCGTATGTTGTATTTTTCTGGTGTAATACATGGTCCACTGCACGTCTGTCATCCAAATTCGGTATGAAGAAAGCTCGACTCAGTGCTTTGGAAAATGGGCGGCGCAAACCATGTTGAAGTGAAATTGGAAACTGATGAAAGACATGCCAAATAGTGATGCCAAAGTTCGGTTCCGAACTGGCGCAAGAACCGAGAACCGAAAGAACCGAACCGTCGGTTCAGGTTCAGTTCAGTTCAGTCCAAGGATTTTGGGCTGTCTGTTCGGTTCTCGGTTCTTAGTTTTCTAAGATTTTGAGAACCGGGTTCGAACCGGTTCGAACCGAACTTTCTGACCGTATTTTTTTTCTAAATTATCTGTGGAGAATGAATTTTATACTAATTATAATCTATAAGTGTTTAGGCGCCGGACCCTGAATCACCCGATCCTTTGGGAGTCGGAGTTCCAAAAATGTGATTGCTCTCAACCACATAGTGATACGCTTAGTAGGGACGGCAACAACGCCAACGACTCCCAACAACGCCAACAACGTCAGCAACTCCCCACTTGGGGAAGTTTCTTTTAGTAAGTTCCTTGTTTTAATACACTATTTGTGTACTATAATGATGACAACGACCCTTGGGGTTTTTTTCTTTCATTTTTCTTAAGTTACAATGATAGTGACAATGAGCCACACCACCTCGATACGTCACGATGACGAGCACGACGACGATGGGCGCTACCCCCCTTGAAGTTAGGAGGTGTGTTTTTAAGTTTAAGTTTATTTCTAATGTAAACTACGATAGACAAATGACGGCCAACAAACGACGTCAAACGAATGACAATGAATGACAACGAACGACGAACCTCTTCGGGAACCCTGCAATTTAACCCCCTCACGTTCGTTATACACCGTTCCTTAGTCTACAACAACAGCGGCGATGAGCCACCCCATCTCACCACGTCACGATGACGAGCACTACCCCCTGGAGGTATGTTTTCTAAGGTATGTTTTCTAATTCTAACTTAATTCTAATTACAACAGATGAATGAACAAACGATGCCAAACGACCGAACGACGGACAAACGAACGGACGACTGACGGATGATGAATGGATGAACGAACGAACGACGAGCGAACGACGATGAACGAATGGACGACGAATGAACGGATGACGACTTAGGGGTGTCATAAGCGACATCATGGGCCAAGGTACGCCAGCTGTGGTTCATAAAATACATTATCTTCAAGTTGACAGCTCTATAGACAGCTATGATCGATGCACGACATGTATGACACCAGAACATCCCCACACCCCCTGTTTGACGCCCCTGTCCCTGTTTTAGGCGCGCACCGGTCGTTCTAGCAACCACCCCTCAACAGAGGGTTTTTTGTTTGATTTTTATTAACTATAGACAGCTATGATCGACGCACGACACATATGACGCCCAGGAACATCCCCATCACCCACAACAACCTCCTGGGAGGTATTTTTTAAAATCTTAATTTATCTTTATTTTAGTCGGTATTACTATGTATATTAATGTAGTAATAAATCAATAATGCATATTGTACAATCTTTAGAGCCTGAGTGGGAAACTTTCGCTAAACTCTAGTTCATAGGCTGAACTACACGAGAAACTCTTGCCCCGTGCTGACTTTGCAGAATACGACGCAGCATCTCCCGCGCCACGCAACGGATGTACTGAAAATACTCGCAAGGCAATCCTTGGTACACTGCGAATGTGGGCAAGTGATAATACAACCACAAAGGTATACTGGCTCAACGGGATGGCTGGAACCGGCAAAACAACAATCGCTTACTCATTCAGTGAAATCCTTGATGAGGAGGAATCCCTTGGTGGTACCTTCTTCTCTTCTCATCTTCGGGTTGATACAAGTGATGTTCGTTGCATCATTCCCACCATCTGCCTTCAGTTGGCTGCCAAGAGGTATCTTCCCTCTCTGTCCCACCTCATTCTAGATGTAGTGGAAGCCAATCCTGATTGCAAATCTTGGAGGATTGGCAAACAATTCCTGAATTTCCTTGTTAAACCACTCACTGCTGCATACAGGGGTACAAGTGAAGTAGTAGCCCCAGTTATTGTTCTTGATGCCCTGGATGAGTGCTCTGACCAGTCCCTTGTGGCTGAGTTGCTTTCTATGGTCTTAAAGCATAGTAAATCTCTTCCAATCAAGTTCTTCATCACTAGTCGTCCAGAAATAGTGCTGAAGGAAACTTTTGATAATTTTTGGGATCATTCCAACCTCATTCTTCATGAGGTTGAAAAGGAGATTGTGAAGGCTGATATTGAGCTTTACATCAAAGCTTGGTTGCTTGGCCCCCAAGTGAGGCACAATTGGCCTCCTCAGGCTGAAATTGAAAGCCTTGTGAACATGTCTGGCACCTTGTTCATTTATGCAGCAACTGTCTGCAAATATGTTGTTCAGAAGGGTAGCTCTAGTAGTGTTACCAAAGTTCGGTTCAGTTCGGTTCTTCAACTATTTTTGGAGAACCGAGAACTGAACTGAAAGGTTCCTGGCTGAACCGAACCAGAACCGGAACCAGAACCGAAAGAACCGGTTCTGTCGGTTCTGTTCGGTTCTAGAACCGGTTCAAACCGTCAAACCGATAAAAAAAAACCCATTGGTAATTAAGGTTTATTCATTATTACATTACTACAGCTATCCTACGGTTGGTGGTGGTTGGTCTAAACAGTGGTGGCTGGGTCCGAATAAGGTCATCATGATTTATTCATACTAGCTGTATATTAGAAGTAAGAATAAAGAAACAGCTCCAGAGGAGTTGCTTGCCTTCAGTTGCTGTTCATTCGTTGTCATTCGTTCATGGTCGTTGTTATTCATCATCATTTGTTCCCCGTCGTTGTTCATTTGTTCATCTTCGTTTGTTGGTCATCATCGTCAGTCATTGTCATCCATTCATCACCGCTGTTCCTTCATTTCGGTCTGCTATTTGATCCAGCCTGCATACAAAGGTCCGGGTCCTGTCCCGCTGAGGGCAATCAAGGTGAAAATTGGCATCGGTATTCGTCGTTATTGTTCATTTGTCGTTATCCGAGTCGTTCGTTTGTCATTATTGTTTGCTTGTCGTTATCGTTTGGCAATCATCGTCGTCATTCCATCGTTGTTGTCAGTCGTTCGTTGTGATTCATTCGACATTATTTATTGGCCGTTGTTGATCTCTTGTAGTTTACATTAGAATTGAATTTAAATTTAGAAACATACCTGGGTGATAATTTATTCATGCGGCCGCTGCTGGTGGAAGTGGAAAGTGAATGCGGCATAGATAAGTCGTCGTCGTCATTCATTTGTTCGTTGTCGATGTTCATTTGTTCATTCATTGTTGTTGTTGTCCGTCCGTTCATCACTGTTGTCCGTTCATTCGTTCGTCGTTGTCCATCCGTTCATTGTCGTCGTTCTTTCATTCGTCCGTTTGTCGTCTTTGGTTCATTCATTTGTTTTCATTTGTCCATGTTCGTCATTCATTGTCGGTGTTCGTTGTTGTCACTTGTTTGTTGTTGTTTGTTGAATTGTTGTCATTCAACATCCTTTGTTCGTCGTTTGTCTGTAGTAGTTTACATTAGATTAAATTTAAAATTTAAAAAAATGGGTACATCATTGTGCTTGACGTCGTCATCCGTGCCCGTGAGACAGGTCCAAAGAGGAACACGTTACAGTGGTCCGATCTCGATGGTCTGGGAAGATAGAAGGCTTTCGCTCTCAATTTGGAAGTTGGAAGATCTTTGCTCGAGACGTACGTGCAAAGCACGTCATTGGTAAGTTCTAACCAGATTCGGCTCTTCAATTGCCATCTCTTTCAATGAAGTATTGCAGCTCCAGCTTTCAGCGCTTCATTAGAACGAGGTCCGGATGGGTGTTGAGCAGAGGGAGGTGTGAAAGGCCAGACGGTGGGTTGTGAGGTGAATAACTTGAGTAGGCGGTTCTTAGCGGTAGACCAGCATAAGAGATAATCACGACGAGTAAGCTGTGAGAGTGCTGGACACTACCTCGAGTTTGAGTAATATGTTCCGGCAGTGAGAGACAAGGAGGGAATGACTTACGAAAGTACAACATAAGGAGAGAATGACTTACGAAAGTACAACATGTGATGAACGCAGTCTGGGCATTCGCAAAGGGAGTCAGAAGACAGATTGCTGGGTCTGCTGATCATCAGCGAAAGCCGAGAACACATTGTGTAAGCACTCACCGAGAGATTTTGTGCCAATTCCAGCGACTGGAACACTTACAGGAAAGATCATCGATTGCCGAAGTGGGAACCGAAGTAGATGGGTAGTCTGATCAATAACGATGGTTAAACTTGAGGATGCGATGGATGAAGATTAATGCTCACAGTACTAATGTCAGCGACTGCTTCTTGAATAACTGCGCCAGCTACAGCTTTAGCAGGCACGGATAGCATGGGATCAGCGGTGCTTGTTTTGATGGTCAATGTCGGTTTGGACCGCCAGAGATGAAGTTGTCGGCGTCATTGGCGTTGTTGCTGGGGTCGTTGACATCGCTAAGGGTTGATGTTTTTCAAACTCCGACTCCCAAAATGTCGGGTCTGGCGCCTAATACCAGTATTTTATAGATTATAAAATCAATTCTCAACAGAAAATTTAGGGGAAAATACTACCAGAAAGTTCGGTTCGAACCGGTTCGAACCCGGTTCTCAAATTTTTAAAAATCCGAGAACCGAGAACCGGACCGACAGCCCAAGATTCTTGGACCGAACTGAACTGAACCTGAACCGACGGTTTGGTTCTTTCGGTTCTCGGTTCTTGCGCCAGTTCGGAACCGAACTTTGGCATCGCTAGACAAGATCAGCACATTCGGGGTTGTAATCTCGAAAATCAAGAAGCAGTTGACTCATTGCACTAGAAGTGGCTGGATCAATGAGCGAGCTTGTGATGTTCTGGGTCAATGGTTCATCAGTTGTGTCGTCTTCGGGGTTTTCTGTCCAAATGTCCATTGGCGATGGTTCATCCAAGTTTGATTCAGCAACATCACTAAGTGGTCCATCCCGTGTACCAGTAGGTGGCACAGGGCTCGTCAACATTGCAGCTGGCCCGGGATCAATGTCCAAGCTTGTGCTATCAACATTGGAGGACGTTTGGAGGTGGTTTACTTGGCAAAGTAGATTGAACGGTACTGGGCCAAATGCAGATAAAGGAGTTGGCTGCCGGCTGAGCAAGAGGGTGGGGGCCATGAGATACGCTGGAACATGGACCTTTTCTACTGTCATCACAACTCGCGTTTTTGAGACGTTAACGCCATTGAACATGGTAGGTTGATCAAGAGCAACTATTCCTTCTGCGATAATTCGTCCATCGGGGGCTAACATCTTTACAGGAGTACCACCAGGTGTCATTCTTGATACCTCCTTCGGTTTATGGAAGGTACTAATAACCGAGTAAAGAGACCAGATCGTGTACATTTCCATTACTACATGATCGGTATAGGATGATGGAAGATCCAGCTGATCCCATGTGCTGCTTATACACATTGCAGGATTTCGTGAGATGCGTTTTCGCAAAATCAATGCACAGAGGCCTTCAATTCCGAAAACTGATTGGTGAGCGCCGGTTCGGGCCTTGGCCATCGATTCAAGATCACTCTGCCCCAGAAATGGTAAGGAATGACAACTTTCAGCACAATCATTCCATAGCCGCTGAAAGCTTGATGTGATACCAACGCCAACTTTTTGATAGGCAGCAGATTGCAGGAATGTAAGAAGCCGATGGGGAAGGCAAATCCGTCCATCTTGCATCAAATTTCTTGTCTGTATGTTAGGAATGGTGTCAACAATGACTCACTTAGCACGAAAGCTTTATTACTTACTTTGATAAGATAGACCTTCTCTTGGTACGCAATCCCAATTAGAGACACACACCCTTCATTTCCTGTGATTGGATCAATTGGCCATTGAATGCCAAATGCAACCACGATAGGTGAGGTGGGTGAATGATGGCTCATAATGGTGCTAAACCGAAGATTGACTTGATGCGCAGTGGGAAGCTCAACTTTACTCCAGTTAGGTGGTACAACCAGCTCATCGAAGGTGTCAGATCGTGGCACTGGTGTGACATTGGCTGATAGGGATGGAAATACAGATAGAAGCCTGGCCTTATCAGCCCGAACATTATCTGTGAAGACGACCCTTGGTTGACGATGGCCAAAATTTATCAAAGATGGGATCATTGCGCTAAGAATTGGAGCCCAGTCATCCTGTCCCTTTGATGGAGTAAAATTCATTGAACGGATTTCACTGTACTGATTGACAGTGGTAAACAATGCGCTGAATGTTGAAACACCTTCTATCTTTCCCATCTGTTTAATAGCCTTATTTTAGGAAATAAGTCAGTTGTATCACATATCTAATGTCAAGCAAATAACTTACCTTGAAACTATGATCCTGCTTCAACACATCTGCAGGCAGGGCAGCTATCATCTGCTGGGTCTCTCAAGCTGATTCTTCAACAAGCCTGTCATAGAAGTGTCCGAAGTATGGTGCACTAGGGATAAAACCAGCATATCCATTGAGATCTCGGAATTCACGAAAGGGGTTTGTGGCCGTCCAGTAGCGAGAAAGTGTACCTTGTTGCCGATCCAGAACCATTTCCAGAAATTGAGTTTGGAGGCAATCAAACCTCCGATAGTGAAAAGATTCTATCATGGTAGTGAATTGGTCAGGGCCAATCCCAGAGCGAAAGGATTCTCGAAGAAGAATTGCAAGCTGCTCTGTTATCCCACCCCGGTAGGTGAGCCGAAACTCAAATGCTTGAGCAAGGGCAGGGGGAAGAACTTGAAGAATCGCAGGACTCCAGCTTTGGTAGACCCGTTTGCAATCCTTGTGCCCACAAAGATAACGGTAGCCAACAATATAGATATTGCGGTCAATGTCGACTACACGGCGAGCCATGTCTGTGAAGCCATGCTTCTGGAGATATACAACTGACCCTAATTGTCGAACACGATGTGCTTCAAGACAGGCAGGGCACGGAATACGGTCTACTAAAAGGTGGGGCAGCCATATGAAGAATAAAGGCTGGTAGAATATACTAGCATCAAGCTGGAACGTGGACCGTGCAGCCAGAAAGGTGCTGTCAGTACCATCGTAAAAAGAGTTCCTCTCATAGCATGAAGGGAGGTCTTTGCTGTGATCCACCAGATCTGATCAGATCTGATCAGAATTGGTCAGATCTGATCAGATCCGGTCAGAATATTTTCCAGCCCAAATGGCAGTAATAGAGCCAATTTTTCTGACCAGATTCTGACCAGATCTGCTCAGAAAGACCAGTTCTGATCAGATCTGATCAGATCCAAGTCTGACCAATTTCCGATCAGAATCCAACCAATTTCCGAGCAGAATCTGACTATTTCTGAGCAGATTCTGAGCAGAATTGAGTTGCAAGCTTAGGAAATGAATCACCTGACTTTACTAGAAAAATAATATAATTATAGAAATTAAACTAGCAATATATTAATTCACCAATATATACAGGTAGGATAGCAAGGACTTATCGCCATCAAGATCGTGTATTTTGTTCAGTGCGAGGGGTGTGATCACGTGACCACATGTGATGTGCCCGTTACTGTTTGTTGATGTCGTCCCCCTGTTTCTCACACCACCACCACCACCACACTCGTTTCCAGAACACCCATTTCGACAGGCACCGTAACAACAAGAATCACGACTGACAACGGTAACCCCCCCTCAGGAGGGGGGGATATTTTTTTTATTTCATTCTATTCCACTTCACTGCTAACATACTATAATAGGTCATGTACAACGTCAATGACGACGACGTACAACATGTACAACGACCCATACACCCGTACAACGACCACACACGCCGTGTACAACGACGCAACGCATGTACAACAACGAACAACGCGAACAACAACACGTGCACACGTACGACGACAAATATACGTGTACCACGACAAATACACGTGTACGTCGATGAGTACACGTGTACAACGACTAATGCCCACCTACAACGGCGAGTACACGCCAACAACGACAAATAGACGGCCACAACAACAAATACCCCCCTACGACAACGAGTACATGCCCACAACGACAAATACCCCCTACGACGACGAATAGACGCCCACAACGACGAATACCCCCCTACAACGACGAGTACACGCCCACGACGACGAATACACGCCCACGACAACGAATAGACGCCCACGACAACGAATACCCCCCTACGACAACGAATAGACGCCCACGACAACGAATACCCCCCTACGACGGCGAGTACACGCCGGCAACGACCAATACCCCCCTACAACGACGACTACACACCCATGACGACGAACACCCCTGTACAACGAGGAATATACGTGTACGACGACGAGTACACCCATTTCAACCACCAAGGACCCGTTTCGAGCACCAATACACCCATTTCAACCATCCATACACCCATTTCACACCATTTCTACCACCCACCCACCCATTCACACCTATTTCTACACTCTACTCACCCATTTATACACTTAGCCACCTATTTTGACCATCTACTGCCTTTATTTCATTTTTCTTATATCAATTGAATACATTCTATGATTCTAATGTAATGTATTAGTAACTAATCCCCAGCAATCATCCATTTAAATTTAGATTAATATGTTAGAAAAGTTAGAAAAAGATGAGTTAGTAGGAATTAACTTATAAGTATTGCAGTTCTGATCAGATCTGATCAGATCTGGTGGGGGACAGAAAAGTACTGCATGAAGGCATATGAGATGAATTTCGATCCATCTCTACCATAAGTCGCTCCCGAAGCTGTTGATACTCGTTAGGCAACCACTTTGGCTTTGCTGAACCCCGCGCCTTGCCACCGTCCGTAGCCAAATTTTCATTAGACCCAGCATCTCTTCCAGATTCTTCATTGTCACAGCTCTTTGAAAACTCCTCCCTCATCGCCACATCTTCTTCTTCAGCAGTTGATTCAGACGCTTCTTGTGCAGCACTGAGATCTGAACCATAGGGATTTGGGATGATTGGACGTGGAGGAGGCGGGGGAGGAGCATCAGTGGCAGGTGTAGACTCGGAATTGGTGTCTGGCATGTTGGTTCATCAGTCTCATTTTTTGCTAGTTTTGCTCTCAACGTACCTTGATCCCAAAGATCCAAAGGGTTATCCATGCCTCCCTCCTTCGTGCCATCATTATCCCTCGTATCATGGCTTGTGTCACCTGCGTTGGCGGCTGTGTTGGTTCATTAGTCGTGCTTTTGCTAGTTTTACTCTCAACTTACCTTGATCCTGATGGTCTGAATGGTCATCCATGCTTTCATCCCCCAAGCCATGTTCGTTCATCATGCCGCATCTCCTATTGGCTTTGTTGGTGGCTGCGCTGGAGTTCGCACATGTCTCGTTAGCACCATGGCTGCTGTCCCTGTCCTTGTTATCGGTATAGGTGGTGTGTGCGAGATTATCAACTTGAGTCTCAGCGTGGCAAGCAGCATTGCTATTGTTATTTTTGGAGTCCGTGCTGGCGGAATGGCGGCAATGGCCTGGGTGGTGGTTACTTTTGTCACCTTTGTCAGTGCCGGTGGTGGCACTAGACGAGGTACCACCGGCACAAGACGAGGTATCTACAAATGTGTGGTTTAAGTGTATGTAACGCAAACACATTGACTGAAAAACACTCACCAAGTCGCAGACTGGATTTGGTGATGTTGAGATGTCCGTGACTAAATGACAATGTTGTTTGACGAGGTTGGCTTGTAGGTGAAACAGCTGTTCCAGAACGGTAAATAAGGTTACTGGCGTCTAAAATGTGGCAGCATAAGAACAAGAGCAGTATTGACATGAATGGAGATATACTCACCAGCTGATGCAAGCTGACCACGAGACGTCAAGTTGGGATTGATGCTGGCATGAGAAGATGCAACTAAATCAGATGTATGGGCTATGAAAACAAGATCTCGACTTTGAGAATGTGATGCATACCTGCGTCTTGAGTTGGCAAAGTTGCCCCGGTATTCAAGCCCATAATTTTCACGGCACTTTTACGAGGGCGTCCGGCTTTTGCTCCAGGCTTGTTCTTTGTTCCTTTCGGTCGACCGGGGCCACGGTTTTGAGTGTCAGGCATGGTGAAACTTCGTGTTCTTTGATAGGAGTTTGTGGTGCTACTAGTACCAAAAATCGGAAACCGGAAAACTTGTCCCAAAACCGGGTTAGGTTTTTGAACTCCGTTAGGACCTAAGACCCGTACAACTATAATCTGAGTGCCAATGCAGAAGTGTTTACGGCCTAGGCTCGTGACCATCCTGTATATGAAAACTTCGATATACAGGCTGGTCCAGCTGACTTTAAATCCCTGTACCGCGCGGCTCCCACGCTCATTTCTATAAAAGGTTAGATGAGTTTTGACCTCCCCTACACAATCGGTCCGGCTCACGCCAAATCTTCCCGGTCAGTGTCTCGTGACGCACACCCATCCACTCCGTTGGACGAAATTGATGCGTTTTCTCATGGGTGACACAACTATATCAGATTCAAACATAGTAAAAATCAGTAAGGCACTTCAATAAATCCGATATCCCCAGTACCTCAGTTTTGAGGTGTCGAGCAAGTCAAGTACGAGGCCAAGATAGTGACGATAGTCTGAAGATAGTAGGGGTGGGAAAAAAAGCAAATCGCAGACCGGGAAGATTTGGCTGTAAGCCGGACCGATTGTTTAGGGGAGGTCAAAATTCGTCTAACCTTTTATAGAAATGATCGTGGGAGCCGCGCGGTACGTCAATTCAAGCTCAGATTTACCGGTCTGTATATCGCAGGATTTCCCCTTCATATACAGACGGTCACCGGTCTATTTACGGCCACCTTGACAGGATTCAATATACCTCAAGCTTTGCGTCTTTAAACGTTAACTTTCTGAAGGCACTCTCATGAGTCATAAACAACATCGAATTTGACTGTTTTTCGGCTCTCAACTACAAATTTGTAAGGGCCATGGTTCTTCCCAAGAGTATCAAAAAACCAATGTAGACTCGCGCATATGGCTAAGAACATGCTTTCTGGACTTGTTTAACTGTCGGGAATAAGGATTCCTCAATTACCCAGTGATCTTCACAGCCGGACTTTGGGATCATACAGGCCCAGTACATATTTTGGATCAGTATTCAGGAAACCGTTCAGACAACGAGAACCCAAAATGGTTTAGCATTTCGACTGTTACATTACGAAGGCGGCTCTACGCCGCCTTCCTTCTTTAAATTCGGAACGGCTTCTCCACTTCTTCTACCCAGGCTTGAACCACAGCGTCAAAATAGATTGCAAAATTTATAGCACCCCCCCCCCCTCGTGCATCAGGAGGTATATAAGTGGAAGTCGTGATACGGATTGTTAGGATACGATAACTAACAACGCCCTGTTTGGATTCTGGAATGCCTGTGCTTGGGTTTTCGACCGCATGGGTTTTCGAAGTACTTAACTCTACGGTCGTATCTTGGCCATGTGCCGATTGTGAAGTTGTTAATCAGAAGAAAAAAATCACCTTCTATAGAAAACAACAATGGAGAGAGATCAGTAGAAATTATGTCAGTCCAGGGACTAGAGGCGATGGACGCTAGCAGAGACTTATAATTAGATAGCAAAACTAGCAGAGTAGCCTTTATCTCTTTATCTACCTAATGGGGTAAGTACTCTTATCTACTCGGTTCTGACTTCAATCTCCTATCAACGCATGTATGGACTCAAATACTCCAACCAAAGAGAAGAATAGTAAGCATCCTGTACAGTCAAAAGTCACATGACATTGCTTAAATTAGAACAAATATAAGTAAATGCATCACTCGTCGAGTTCTTCATTCAACCCCGATGATAGGGTCTGTTTCAAGGCCACGAGGGGCGCAAAGTTGAACGTCAAATGTATCTATAATGTCAGTAATACTTATGCTGCTGCAGCCAGCGACTGCCACCTGACAATACTGATCGCAGACGATCAATGCTCGCTGGCTCGCCTTGGCCTAGCACCTTGCAGAAGCATGTCGGGCTTTCGTCAGTCAAGCATAGTACCTGCGCCAGGTAAGCTCACATTTCTAAGTTTCAAAAACCGTGTTTCTGATAGTAAACAGCTGGCAATGCTGCCTGCACAAATTGGGCGTCTATGCAGGCTTCACAAGGCTTTTTTTTCGCGGACGTTCAAGGATGTTAATATGATAGAAACGAAAGATGTAGGCCTCTACCGTGATTCTCGTCCTTGTTGCCCTGTTGATTTCCGATCGCTGAAGATTTACTCAAGATCGAAGATATCAACGTTGTAGTTTTTAACAATATTATCAGCGATTCTTGAAGTTGTGCCCAACAAACATATATAGAGGGACCCTAACACAAAACGTCTCCATGTCGATAGGTAACTTTCCATTCCAATTTTTGCGTAATCTTGTTTCATTTACCATCGTCTAGCATCAATGGCAAAAGAATATTAGTTCTGCGTTGGCCAGCCTCAACATATCTGTGGCCGAATCCCTAATTCAACCAAAAGCGAATATCAGAAGGCAGGCACCAAACATTTTCTTATTCGTATCCATTCTCTTATCTCTACCCAGCAGACCAAATCCAACTGAAATCGATCCCGATCGATGATGGGCGTGTACAAGATGCCGCCCATCATGCGAAGACGGCGGGTACCCCTCGGGTTGACCCCACTGGCTTGGCGTCCTATCACCTGTCCTCCGTGCGCCATCCTTTCTTTTCATCCTCGTTTCGCTTACCTATAATTTTTCGTACAGCATATCCCATAGCAATCAAGCCCCCCCGTTCTTTCGCCGCAGGCCTGTCCAGGCAAACATCAGCAGCCGTCATAACACTCTCTGTTACTTCCCTTTCCGTTCTTCCCCGTTTTGCATGCTATAATTTCCTTACGGCGAATCCCACAATAAACTCAGTTATTCTCGAATCTCCTGCCAGTGGTCCTTTGACCTCAGCCTGGACTGGGCAGCCAACTCTGGCGCCTTTAAATCTGCAAGGCCACTTTACGATCCCTTCCACGAATGTCGCGCAGCACCAATTCATCTATCCTTAAGCCGCCGTGACCATCTCACCCTCCCATACACACAATTCCGATGGTTGGATTATCCACTCAACCGACCACCGACGCTACTGCAGACAACGAAATGGACGTCGACTATTCTTCCATGGATGTCGATGAGCCAGTTGACGATGATTTCATGGCCATCAACGAACCGGGCAGCCTTTCATCCTCAACTCTATGGGACTCTCTCCAGTGCTCACAGTACCCATGTGCTGTGTACATCCCTGCAGAACCGAACTTTGCAGCGTCGAAGCCTGCAAGGGTCTCTCAGCGACAAATCCACCCTTCCCACGCAGGCGGTCCCAAGGCCTGACTGGGATATCTCAAGCACTCCGAGGTCGGGCAGATCGAAGTCGTTGGCAGTAGAGGAAAAGGTGGGGCGAGAGAAAAGAAGGCCAAGGTCAAAGAAGCTGAAAAATGAACCATACCATAGATCTACGGTGGTTTGGGAGGCTGCGGAGCCAAGATGAACTACTTCAGGCTGCCTTGCAGTTGATGATTCCATCAACTGGCCGTTCTTGGGCCGTGCTCTAAATGTCAGTAAGGCAGCAGCACTAAGTAGCCTCGTAGTTGCAAAGCTCGTCATTTGGCAATGTTCGTAAACCATGCAATTTCGAGACTAATTCATTTCATTAATGCATTATCAAAATGATAAATTGCTGCAAGTTGCAGTTGTGTAGATACCTCCCTTTCTGACCTCCGTCAACGAAGAGCTGCATAATAAGCATATTGATATGCTTTCTGGACTTAACTGCCGAGATTAAGGATTCCCCGATTAACTTGTAATCTTCACAACTGGACTTTGAGATCATACAGGCCCAGGGGCACGTAAAAGATCTGCTGCCTTGATGACTACGTTGTCCCACCAGCTGTGGTGGATTTATATGAATCTTTGGTCCATCGCAAGGATAGCTACCTGAGGCCTTGAGGAAGGAGCCTGAGTGCAGGGATATTAGAGTCAGAAGTAGACCACGATTCAAGTAAGACGCGTATGTGGACCAATTTGAACTTGAACGACCGAATTGGTTACTTACACATTTTCCCTCACGCTGCCCGTGCGCCAGAAGGGTGAATTTGGTAGGATACTGTACAAACGAGTAGTGAGAATATAAGACTGTAATTATACCAATGACGAAACAAAGAAATATATCAGTAGCCGAAGTGCACATATGGAACCCATGTCAAGAATGCGGTGTCACCCTCTCCAAGCCTCTCTCGAACCTTCCTCGTAGCGTAATCCAAGGCATAGGCTGCCCGAGTACTGTCCAATCCATCCAATCCCTTCTCTCTAAGCAAATACTCATAGAACTCCGTCGCAAACGCTGGCCCATGCATATCGGAAATACTCCACATCGTACCAACCACACCGCGATAACCAGCAGCAAGCATACCAGCAGTGAGATGGACAACTTCTTCCGATAATGTGAGGTCTCCTTTGCTTGTCTGACATGCTGAAAGGAAAGCCAAGTCCAGGTTTGGGATTTTCTCCTTCATGATTTCGAGCAACTCCAAGCGGCCATCATGAAGACAAAGGCCGCTCTCAAGAGGCTCCTGGACATCTTGCACTCCGTGGCACGCAAAGTGAGCCCAGCTACGGGACTTCATCTCCGCCTTTACCTTCTCTCTAGTTGCCTTGGAGTCCTCCAACAACAGCGCATCAACGGCGGTTCCTTTCATCAACGCTTCGAGGGCATGCGTCTCTGTTCGGGTTGAGGGTATGGAGGAAAGACCCGGCGTGTTAGGTTGGCTGATAAGGAGGAGGCTGGTACATTTAGAAGAGGTCGATGATGTAACGAATTTATCGTTAAGGGAGCGGACAGTTGGTGTATATGACGAAATGACGAAATCGGAAATGCATGACCCCGGCTGGTATGCTGAGCCATATATCCCAGCTGCGTGGAGTGGAAGAAATGCGAGTGGGCCAGTTGGGCACCACCATATACGGTGGCGATCTGAAGGATTTGGAAGAGACTGCAAAAGATCAGTATAGATAAGTTGACAATAGGCAACAACTTACAGAGTATCCTAGCGCTTTGAGAATTGGTTGGACAACTTTACACCAAAGTTCATCCAGAACAACCAACATACCAGTGGATGATGGATCAAGGCGGATACGCAGAGCCATGCGATCATCATCTTCCACCTCCCGCCGCCCGAGTAGGCCAAATTGAAGGCTCTTCTGCAGTCGCTCTGCTTGCTCGAGGCTGAACTTCTCTAGAGGGATATGCAGAGGCTCCTCGTTCTCAGCTATAAGAGCCAAGGCATCACATCGGGCGTCGTGAATGTTGAAGATGATGACTGGACCATCGGAAGGTAATGAGGACAGGAAGTCGCTGGCCTTGGGTGGTTGAAGAAAGTCATGGAAATCCGGAAGATCCCGAATCTCTTTAAGAAGTTGTCTATACTCTATAGCGTGGAGGGTATGATTTCGAGTGTCATCTTGAAGGCGAATATCTTCTGCAAGTGTAGCATGCGAAGGAGCAATAGACAAGGCTGAACGAGTTCCATAGGACTCTAAAGCACTTGCAGCCTGTATGAAGCGATTGGCCAAGGATGAATTCTTAATGCAGAGATTGTCAATTGGTGTACGGAGTTGGTTGAGCTGATTCCACACCAAGCAGCGGCCTTGCTCAAGCCATTCAAGTGCAAGATCGGCTTTATTGAAACGGAGAGCGGTAGCCACAGCAGATCCCACTAGATCAGAATGGCCATGAAGGTTAGCATGACGGCGATGGATCGTTTGTTCCAACCCAGCAACCTCTGAGAGCAGACTAATGGCAAGGGCGAAGTCGATCAAGCAGTGAGAGTCATCGTAGACTGAGGATAGTGTGGCCGCAAGCATGGCAGATTCCAGACGAATGGATGGGGCGCCATTTGCCTCAGCGGCCCGACGATATGAAGCAATACTATTTTGGACATCAGGGGAATAATCGGTGTGTTGGAAGCGGTGCGAGTAAGATTTGCCAAGATTTTTGAAGTAAAGTGGGAGAAGGGCATGGCCAGAGGGAGTTGTTTCAACAGCATTCTGATGGTGGGATATCCCGCGGTCGATATCTTGGAGGTTGCCAGTGCTTTCGAAGCGAAGTGAGTACGAAGTTCCAAGGGCGTCAAACTGACGCGGGAGGTTGGCATGGCCAGAAGGAGTGGATTCGACACCAGTTTGGTGGTAGGATATGGCACGGTCAATATCCTGAAGGTCGTAGGTGCATTCAAAGCGAAGTGTGCACGCAGTTCCAAGATTGTTGAACCAACTTGGAAGGTTGGCATGGCCAGAAGGAGTAGATTCGACAGCACTCTGGAGGTATGATATGGCATGGTCAATATCCTCGAGGTCGCGGGTGCTTTCGAAGCGAACCGAGTACGAATTTCCAAGATTGTTGAGGTAGCTCAGAAGGTCGGCATGACCAGAAGGAGTGGATTTGAGAGCACTCTGCTGGTAGGATATGGCATGGTCGATATCCTGGAGGTCGCCAGTGCGTTCGAAGCGACGCAAGTACGAATTTCCAAGATTGTTGAAGCAACTCGGAAAGTCAGCATGGCTAGAAGGAGTGGATTTGAGGGCACTCTGGTGGTGGGATATGGCATGGTCAATATCCAGGAGGTCTCCGGTGCGTTCAAAGCGACGTAAGTACGAAGTTCCAAGATTGTTGAACCTAGTCGGAAGGTTAGCATGGCCAGAAGGCGTGGATTTGAGAGCACTCTGGTGATTGGATATGGCATGGTCAATATCGAGGAGGTCTCCGGTGCGTTCAAAGCGATGTAAGTACGAAGTTCCAAGGTTGTTGAACCTACCTGGAAGGTTGGCATGGCCAGAAGGAGTAGATTTGACAGCACTCTGCTGGTAGGATATGGCATGGTCAACATCCCGGAGGTCGCCGGTGCGTTCGAAGCGGCGTAAGTACGAAGTTCCAAGGTTATTGAATCTACTTGGAAGGTCAGCATAGCCAGGAGGGGTGGATTCAACCGCACTCTGGTGGTAGGATATGGCACGATCAATATCTTGGAGATCGCCGGCGCATTCGAAGCGAAGTAAGTATGAATTTCCAAGATTGTTGAACTGACGTAGAAGGCTGGCATGGCCGGAAGGAGTGGATTTTAAAGCACTCTGCTGGTAGGATATAGCATGGTCAATATCCTGGAGGTCACGGGTGTGTTTGAAGCGAATTGAGTGCGACATTCCAAGACTGCTGAGCCAACCCGGAAGGTCGGCACGGCCAGAAGGAGTCGAGTCGACAGCACTTTGCTGGTAGGATATGGCACGATCAATATCCTGGAGGTCGCCGATGCGTTCAAAGCGACGTAGGTACGAAGTTCCAAGATTGTTGAACCTACTCGGAAGGTTGGCATGGCCAGAAGGGGTGGATTCGACGGCACTCTGGAGGTTGGATATGGCATGGTCAATATCCTGGACAATGCCGGTGCGTTCGAAACGACATAAGTATGAAGTTCCAAGGTTGTTGAATCTACTTGGAATGTCAGCATGGCCAGAAGGAGTGGATTCGACAGCACTCTGGTGGCAGGATATAGCACGGTCAATATCCTGTAGGTTGCCGGTGCGTTTGAAGCGAATTGAGTACAAATTTCCAAGATTGTTAAACCAACTCGAAAGGTTGGCATGGTCAGGAGTGGATTCGACGGCACTCTGTAGGTGGGATATGGCATGGTCAACATCCTGCGGGTCACCGGTGCGTTGAAAGCGATTTAGGTACGAAGTTCCAAGGTTGTACGACATGGCGGGAAGGACATCAAGACCAGGTGGAATCGAGGAAATTGCCTTTTTATAATGAAAAATTACTTGAGTGATGTCGTCGACGTTTCCTGTCTCTCCGAAGCGGCACTGGAATGTCTCGGCACTAGTGATAGCGTTACGCAAGTCAGAGATATTACCCAGTGCTACTCCTCCGGCACTAATCATAGCACCTGACCGAAAGGTAGAACTTGAAGCTACAAATCCGTCAATAGATAGATCTGAAAGCAGTCGACCCCACATACATATTGTAGAGGTCATCTTGACGGACATGGAATTATCCTCTTCAACTGACTCAAACACATACTCCGCTGGAGTGTCTACAGACCGGCCATTATAAGTGCGCATAGGGGGATAAATGAATATCTTTGGCGTGCCTTCTTCTGCACACACCATGGTGTAAATTTCGTTGGCAGTGAATTTGAGACGAGCAACATCGCTCCCATCCTTCGAGTGAACGATCAATATCATATCGCCACCATCGTGCTGACTGGACTTTGGTACATTAGCCGCTGCTTTATCAATTTGGTTAACAAACCCTTTTCAAAAAATCACTCACAAGTCGATATTCTCGACGGCTTTCCATTTCTTAGAAGAGATCTTTGTGAGGCGCAAGCTTTCGTTGTTGCAACCCCGAATGATAGACAGCGTTAGCTCATCATTGAAGTGATGAGGCGGCGAACATTCAAGAAAAATATCTGAATTGCACGAGTAAGGGCAGGCGGAAACGGAGAACGAAACTAATTCTTACCTTTCAATAACCCTTTTCGACTTGCTGGTGGCATTGGTTGGTGCGACGGAGTGTCTTCAGAGATCGACACACTGCTAATTGCTTTTTGAAGTTGGTTGTCATCATTGACGTTTGACGTTGGGACTTTGAGTGGTCGTCCAAAACTTGAAGTCGTCTGTCTAATTTCAACTTCGTCAGTATGGTCGGACGTCACCATTGCGGATATTGGGAAGACGGATAGATTGGCGGAGCGTGTTTGGAAGACGAAAGTATGTGGAAGACAAAGTATGAGCTATTGAAGTTGGGAATTTGCGAGTTTGCGTCGTAGAATATGGAATCAACACTGCCCTGCCTCATGTTGGCTGTGTGCTTTCATTGCGACATGCACGGGAAGAAACGAGGGCAAGAAACGTTCATGCCGCATGGCCGTCGTGGCATTGCATTGAACGGATATAGCACAGATAAGACATGACTGAAATTTATAACTTAGTAACCACCATAACGTTGGTCGAGATTGATATCGAGCACTTGCCTCCTAGACAAGCACCAGATCCATGATCTCCGGCGTCTATCCTTGTACGTTATTCATTATCGCAGACCATGATCGCATCCCCATCTTTATATGTTGCAGACCACGTCAACACCAGACATTGAGGCCCTGATGCGTTGGTGAAGGGGGAAAGCACAAGAAAGAAAAGCAATCTCATGTACAGGGTGGTCACGATCCTACGGTTCCCCCAGTAATTCCCTGTGACGTTCGTTGGTGCGACACAGTGCCTTCGGGGATCGACACATTGCTGTGGGTAGTGAAGTTCAAGGTGCAACGACCGTCTCACAACACGAAGGTCCTTCGGAAAGTATGACTTAATACATCCCACACCACTACCTTGAAGTTGGTTGTCATGACGTTGGGATTTTAAGAAGAGAGATAAAGTCGCGTCTTGCAACGAACGTCATGTGATCGTTACTTTTCCTTGCGAGTCATGCCAACGTTCGTCCAGACTCCAGACTTGAGTAACGGTCGAAAACAGAGGCGGTGGGGTGGTCTAACGATGCGGCTTTGATGTTTCAAGCTTACGCATCCGTTATATGCGCCTTCTCAACAAGTTGAACGTTGAACCTGTGACCGAGGAGGGTCAAATTGTATCTGTTGGCCGCTTGCTCCTGGGTTCAGAGTCGATTCAGAGCCCTAGGATGAAGAAGGAATGAGCGTCGTATGTTAGCCGGGATGAAAAGAGGGTTACACATGTAAAAAGCGGCCATTGGCACCAATTCCACCTCAAAGCTCTTAAAACATCCTTTTGCGATGAATAACTTGACGGTGGTTCGAAGTACGCTGCCGAAAGGGGATGGTCTGCATCGAGCAGCACCTTGAAGGCTAGTACGACCTGCAGAGCGTGAAGGTGATTTTTCGTTGTTGGGACACTGCAAGTTTGTTCAAACGTGTCGTCTTTGTACTATCGGGGCCGGGCTAGTCAAAGAGGGAGGTAAGTCCGCATAGAGACTGAAAGAACATGTTCAAAAGGACGAACAATTAATATCGATCATCCTTGGGGATATTCAGGAGAAGCTAGAGATGCGGAACGTTGGTTCAGATTTCATCCATACCGTTCACAGCGAACTCGATGACACCTTGACGTGTTGAAGATCCGGATGCTTGGTACGGTGGCCTCCCATGCCTGCCTGGGAGATTGGATGAGTATGATGGTGGTGACGCTTGAGGCGCAGCACAGACCCACATGCAAAGTTTTGACTTGGACTTTCTGGAGCAGGGAGTCGAACGTTGAAATTGAAACGTTGCAGAGGCATGGCTGTAGTATGATGAGCCCATCAGTGGCTATGCAGAATGATAAGATAAGATATCTACCTAGTAGCTCTCTGAGTCGAAGTGGATGATTGAATCTTGATATAAGAAGCTGCGCGTGTAGTCTTTGAGGTTTGAAATATTCTTTATTTTAGTTTTTAAAATGACAGGGTGGAAGGGGGTTGGACGTTGGACGTTGGACGCTAGTACCAAAAGGCTGGCATTATTACAAATAGAACTGCAGTCTGCATAAGTCCTACTTAAAAAGGATTCGTAATCACGCTGTTACCTGTGTTTTCGTTGGATGGCTGCAGGTGCTTCGTTTCAAGCATTTTTAATTCGGAGCCTAATTCGGAGTGGTATTTTGTTGCCGCCTGGCTTGAAGCCAGACCACTTGTAAACCCCTTGCATGCTCTTCAACTTGTTCCTCGTCCTTGGACTTCAGCGCACTTCTACGGTTAACAGAAACCACACCGTAAGTCTAAGGGTCATCTGGAAGGCTGTGGAGCACATGTGAACCATAGGAGGCTGCCATGCAGTTGATCGTTTCTAACGTCTGGCGGTACATTAAATTTCTGGAAGGCAGCATTATTGAGAAGCATAATGTAGCCTCAGTCCCGCTCTTCCATGATATCCGTCTTCGCATGTTGAGTACCATTCAAGCTTCTTGCTATCCAAAGATGTTTGATTCACAGTACGTTCATAGGTGCAATTAGTGGTCGGAAACTTCGCACTTCCAAGTGACGACTCTTGTAAGCGATAAGGGAAATGAATGGGACCAATTCATATTTCGGAAATTTTAATGGTAGGGACTTTTAGACTGGCAGATTACCGATGAATCCTCAAGACATCAAGCTATCAAGACGCGAGCCGCAAAAGACTGAACAAAGGATGTACAGATATGCTTGGCTTCTGAATGACTGTAGGTTGTTTCACTGTCAAGTTTCGGGCATCCATCACCAAAGTTTAACGTTGCTTCATCAATCATCAAGGACAAAGTACAAATAGCTTGCAAGCTGCTGCCCCAGTCATCGTGTAAATACCTCAAAGACTTCCCCCCAAACCGGTCAGCAACGAGTTGTTATTGCTCTGTGGAGCTGACACGCCGTGCAGGCATACCAATGGATCACGACACCAATTCAATAAGCTTAATTCAGCAGGAACACACAGGGTAAGGCCATCTCCATATAAGTTACTTATGTCAAGTCAATGTCAACCATCTCGTGGCAGGTTTTTTTGCCGTTGAGGCCGTACGCGGGCCGTTCGTCGTGGGAATGAAAATATGGAAACACCTCAAAGTGTTGGCAAATTGGTCAGACTAATAAAATTTGTGCTCTTCTTTTATCTGTATTGATTGACGACTTACTCATATATAGTCTGATTTCACGTACGGTGGTCAAACCGTGCTACAAGATTCCAACTTTAGGATCACGTGAAACTACTAATTTTCGGTCAACAGTGACCTCTCCTTCCAACTTCTCCCTCCGTACAGAGTTGAATTCCAGGTTCAGGCCTCTCTGAATGATTTTCCTTCGCCCTCAACACCCATTCCTAATCACTCTTATTTTCTATCATCAACTCCAGTTCTCGCACCTTACAATTTCACCAAAACACCGTATGCACCCAAGGGTTCTTCTCAACTTTCTCAAGGCCGGACGGCTACTCCTTGCCCCAAAATTTGGAACAAACAGAAGAGCCGTTATCTGATGTCCTTCCCACCCCTAATTCTGATACGACGCATTACAGTGTCTTGCAAAATGTTTTGCACAACAAATTCGCAGCGCAAGATTTGATGTGACTGGCACATTCGCAGGCTTCCGGAGCCTCGTTTGACGACGAATATGAGCCTTGAGGATCTTATCCGTTGCTCTCAGGCCATGATGTATATCAATTAGCCCAGTCTCGACCTTATTCTGCTAAAATTTGATTGACAGCTGGTCACATCAAATGCTGCGCTGCAAATTTCGTTGTGCAAAACATTTTGCAAGACGCGTTCGATTTGGTTAGTGCTACACGTGATGGTTTAAACTCCGAAATCGTGTAGTTGTGGTCTGAAGCTGATCGACTTATCATCAGTGTTACATCGAAGTCTGGCTACGGAAGACTAGGTCTGACCCCAACGTGAAAAAAGACAATTGCTTTCCATGCCTCCCAGCTAGCGGCTGTTCAGACGACCAACTCCTTACGAATAATATTGCTATGACTCGGAATTTCGTATCAGGAAGGTGAAGCCCATCTATGCCAGTGTAGTTGGATTTTCCCCGATTTATCCAATTTTGTTACAGCTTGTTTTTCGGTCACCCTGGTGGAACTTTCCTATCTGACCTCAATCAGCTTTCAATCGTTTCTGCATCAGAATGGTGAAAGCTCTTGTACTAAAATATAAATTTATCTGTTTTTGCTGATACTTTACCCTCAGTTGCCATCCCAGTCTAGGGGAAACAGTTTGGCAATATCAGCATTCTGCAGATACTATAGTCAACAACCACGTGTTTGCCTTGATTATCGGGATCAATAAATACAAGGATGCCAAAATACGCAATCTCAAAGGATGTATAAAGGACAGCGGAAACGTTTGCAGGTTCTTAACGGAGTCCCTTCATGCAAACCCGCTTCATATAAAACATCTATGGGATGAGGAAGCAACGCGAAAGAACATTTTATCTACGTTCGAGGAACACTTCATTAACAACCAAGATATACACCGGAACGACACCATAGTTTTCTACTTTGCTGGTCATGGTAGCTACGAAGCTCCCGCGGAAAACTCCCTTGCCGGAAATAATAACATGGAAACGATCTGTCCATATGACGATAGAGTGGCAGGAGTACGCGGAATCCCTGATCGCACTATTGCCTCCCTCATGAGGCAACTGGCGTCCATCAAAGGAAACAACATTGTTGGTTTTTATCATTACACATTTCAATATCTGCTGATGATTGATTTCAGACGGCAATATTTGATTCATGTCATTCTGGAGGGATGGGCCGGATAAACAACTCGGATTTAGAGGATTCACGTTTCCTCGCACCTCCTGATTCGCCCTTTCCAAAAGGCCTTGACGAAGACATCTGGAATCTAGACTGTGCTAGATCCCCTACAGAAATCCAAGACCACCACCTTCCATATCCTCCACTAACATCGCACATTCTCCTTGCTGCATGCCAGCATGATGAGCTCGCCTATGAAATATCGACAGGTGGCCACCGTAGCGGGGCTTTCACCAGTCTCCTCCTAAATATTCTCCGACAACCTGGACGCAATCTTACCGAAACCACATATATTGGTCTATTCCACACTCTGGAGCGACCAGAGAACAAGTCACGGTTACCAAAGCAAACTCCATATGTGGAAGGGGATAACAAGACAAGGATTCTTTTCAGCATGACAGACCTTGGCCGTCAATTCCCGGTATCGTTAAGCAAGAACGAGACGTTCTCAGTGCCCGCTGGCACCATTCATGGAGTTGATGAGGAGACAGAGTTCACAATCACTAGCGGCGAGGAGTGCTTTGAAGGGTTGAAACCGTTTCATGTCTCGCCTCTTAGCTCCAGTTTCAAGAAACTTGGTAGGATGTTCTTGAAGGATGATGCAAAAGCTGGTGTGACCAAATGGAATCAATTTCATCCAAAGGTGTTCGTCCGCCAATCGCCCTATGATCGTCCCTCGGATTCGCTCGATTATGACGTTGTAATTTCTCGATCTCCGCATGGAGGCATGAAGCTAGAAAGGCAGGACGAACTTATCCCTCATTATGCAGAAAGCAACATTCAATTCACTCCAGAAGATAACTCTTTAGGACTCTCTACTCCAAATTCACACATCTCGACTATAATTGACGCGGTAACTCGCTTCAATTTTCACCTTCTTCTTCGAAGCAGCTCCAGTACTATAGGCGACAAATTGCAAGTCAAACTTGAACGTTTGTCAATGGGTGGAGATTCAGAACTTATCTACTTTCCGGCCGAAAATGGGAAAGATCTCTTTACATCGGGCAAGCCTCTAAGGCCAAAGACCAATATCAAGAAGGGACCCAAAGTTACAGCAGCAGTGAAAATCACTGACATAAGCCCGCTATTTGGCTTCACGCTTAGCGTCCATAACTACCAGACCCCTCTCTTTCCGTATGTCTTTGGTTTTGATCCTGCCACTTATGAAATTGCAGTACGTAGGTTTAATTTGTGGCATAAAGGGAAACGGAATGCTCATTTCAAAGACTTTTTAGTCATTTTACCATCCCGAGCCTAAAAAAGAGGGACCACTGCGTGCCAATGAGGTAGTCACAATCGGCTATGGTACTGAGGGTGGATATCCCATCCGATTCCAGCCAAACGAGGTTACCTTCTTCAAAGTTTTTGCCACGTCAAAGTATGTTGACTTGAAAGGCCTCGTACAAGAGTCACCGTTCCCCGAGGAAGCCGATCGTCTTCCGAAAAGACTGCCTGCGATTCCTAAAGACTTTTGGGAGTCTTGGATCTACATAGTTAGAAGTTAAGATACCGTGACGTAGTAGCAATTGAATTATGCATTTTGAGAACACAGGGCAGGAAAACATATCAATGAGATGACGAGAATTTGGAATAATAAATTCCTAGAGTACTTTCCAACCGTTGGATTTTCTCTACAACCTGGCTAGAATGCGAGGTTGAAGCGCAATCTACGTTGAGTCTGGGATAATCTGGGAGAGTGTGGATAGTCGAGGGCAGCCTTGATGACCGGAGCATTTAAAATGTGAATTTTGTTCAATGTTGATACTGTCAAGGAGGCACAGGGATTGAAGAGAAGTACCAGGAAAGGGTCGATTTTTTTCGTAAGGGCTTTCATGGAGGATCGTTGAGGCGGTTGAGCAGGTGTAGTAAGGAGTGTCTGGTGTCTGAGGGCCGTGCCGTCGAGCGCCAGTAGACTGGCCGTAGTGCGAGTTGGCACTAGCGCTCACTATCTACTGCTGCGAATTAAGACTTGTAGGTGCTTTTTAAATGTCGATAAATCCTCACCCAAACCCTGGAAGTGCAGCCCTCAAAATTGAAGGCTAACCCCAACCGACACGATCTTAAGCCCTAAGACAACACGAGGGACGCCTGTGCGTGCAGGGGAGGCATTAGATGTTGGAAGGCAGGTCATGGTGGCCAGGTGAACGGCGCTGTACGGCATTATCTCGAGCCATATCATGCCGTCGACGGATGTGGTTGTTGGCCCGGGTGGGTTGCAGGTTTTGAACGTAGTTCAGAGGCTAGCAGCCAGTACATAGAACTACATAATAAAAGTAAGGTTTCGTATTGCTGTGTGGCAAAGCAGCGGCCCGCAAACTAAGTTCATTTGAACAATCCTCAGTATTGGCCAATGATGTAATATTGCAGCACTTCAAACCTTCATCGCCGCTTTTCAAACCTCGTGAGAGGAATAAGATAATTGTTTCTAATGTTGGCTTCGCAGTCATGTCATCTATCCTGTACCTCTAGATCTGGACAGAGCAAGTTGGACTACGATACTTCTTCAACTTTTGTTTCGTTCCATATCTTGTAGGTCAACCATATTTTTCCAACCTTATCGATGTTCTAACTTCAGCCGGCGGTGGCAGTTGTCAAACCATTGGATCGTGATGCCGACCTACCTTCATCACTCCGACCCGACAATTGCTCAACAAGTAATGGTCATTCCTCCCTGGTGCTATTTCTACTGTCGACATAAGGTCTGTCCGGTTATCAGACATTCTGTGATTAAGTTAGTAGTACTAGTCCTTTACGCTACTATTGCAGTCAACAATAATTCCAACAAGATTCATTTATAAATACCTGCGCTTTTCCTACTTTACTTTCTAACTTGGCGTTTTCCTCCTCTGCAAAAGCTACGAAAGTGTGACACTACCCAAGTACATCAGATAGTGAGTTACATTAGTCTCAGGAAATAATCTGCGTGTTTTAAATTTACTCCATAATGACAAAATTAGATACACCTCGGAACTGATGATTATACAAGGCTCCAAAAATAGATTATATATACATTGCAAATGCTGATTCATTAAAACACTGAATAAAGCCTGATGTTATAAATAATTTGAATACAATCACGCTTTATTCTCAAGATGTTTTAAAGAGCCAATGTCCGGTGTGTATAGAACGCAGAATGGATAAACTTAAAGCATAGTAGACTTTTTAGTTGTCAGCTGGGTGATGATTGGGAGTTTACCCCCTCCCAACGCCTTTTGATTTACCTTTGAAGGACTCGGACCCTAGGGTGTAATGATAGTGTTTAATGCCAAGCGTGTTTAGTCACCGTGTGGGTGATTTTATGACCGAGAACTTTAAGTTGTTCAAAGTTTAAAACTTTACTGCTCCTATAAATTCGGAGTCCCAGGCCCTGAATTAAAAATAAATCGTACGTGAACTCGGGATAAACCTTCAATGACTGTGAAGCGTTTTGAGCAGGGGCTTGAAGAATTAGATAATGAGCGCTTGTACCGGCACTATATTAAGCATTGTTATACCAGGCGTCGGCTTTTTGTGATGTGCGCCGGGTTTGACGCACGAATAATTTCACTGCCTGTCTTAGTGTCTAACGTTTAAAAAGCGTCTCGGGAAAGCTCAGGAATAGACCGGTGACCGTCTGTATATGAAGGAGAAATCCTGCGATATACAGACCAGTAAATCTGAGCCTCCCACGCTAATTTCTATGAAAATTTTGACCTCCCCTAAACTCTACAACATAAAATTGTAATTTCACAGCTCCCAGATTGTTTTGAACCCTGAAATTGAACATTTGAACAAGGAAAGTACTTTCCATAAATATGGGCTCTTGGGAAAGAAAAAAAAGAAAGGAATTGGTTGGCAAATGAGGCATACAAGCTCGATTCCAAGGGAAATAAGACACCATCTTTGATCAAAAAAAATCAAAGGGCTTCTAATATCTATGCTTTTCTTTGGTGTGCACAAAATATGTGGTGCAAGCGGCGTATAATTGAGGCACTCAGCCAAAAAACCGTGGGAGCGGCGCGGTATGGGGATTTAAAGTCAGATGGACCAGCGTGTAAAAATCATGTGTGGACTAAATTTAGTTTTTTTGATTTCCATCAAACATGATGGCTTCAATGTTTTACTGTGTACCTTGGGTACCTTGGATCCTGAGTCGGCGACTAGGTGGGGACATAGAGGACCCCGGACAATAGCGTGAGACCTCTGATCCGTTTCCGGACAAAAAAAAAGGATTTGGGCAAATCAGCCTGAGCAGAATCCGGACAAAAGGGGGTACTTAGGAGGAAATGGTCAGATCAACTATCCGGACAAGAATTTTTAAAGGTGGAAAGCCCAAATCCAATATCCGGACACAAAAGTGTGTCTCAAGTGTTATCTATCCTGTGGTGTATAGTAGTAGAATTTGAGCACAATATTACATGGGCTATCCTTCTGCCGTCCAGAGCCAAGGGCTTTGTGGAAACAATGGGCATGCATCAATTACTGAATCATCAAATATCTGTGCTGTTGCTAATCAACTATTTGGCTACTTCAGCGGGTGTCAATTTTGTGTGATTTCTTCAGCGACAGCGCAACTTCAGACTAAACAATTTGGCTTTCAACAAGCTGAAAAGCAGATCCTGAACACTGTGAAGTGCACACAGCCTGAGTGAAAATGCTAGAATCAATGTCAAAGACGAGGATTGGTGTCACGGTCTCTATTCTCAGTATATAGTTATTAAAATAGAGATTGGAGCTTTTTTCACTGTTTCCTTGCTCTGGCAGCACCCCAGAGCATTCCAGATGCCATCCAGACAGATTTTAGGCACAAAACAACCCAAATCCCAAATCCGGACAAATTTTAGAAATTTGGTGGAGGCCAGGGAGGATCCGGACACAAACCACGAAAACATGTCCGGACAAGAAACCCGATTTCGAGATCAGGCCTCTCCGCCTATTATCCGGGGTCCTGGACATAGGCAACACTAATTGCCTGGATGCGGTCGCAGCTTGACCCAACCGGCAAAAGTTCAAAAAAAAGTTCATAACAGAGGCAAATACGCTATCTATATTCTAACCTTCCCATGGCGCGACAACGGATGGTCCTCCATGGTCCTTCCGAGAGGTCTGAGTGAGATCCCGGGTCTGACGTTTACACACTGCTTATTATTATGCTATATATTCCGGGCATATATAGATGCAAACGCCAAATTTCCAAGCACTTGCAGTTAGGTTATTTATATTCACTTGCCACATGGCACAAAGAGTGAGTACACTGTGGCTATGTATAATCGAATATCAGGTACGCAATTCAATTAATATCATGCGTCGGCCGAAATATATGCCATGTGTAAGCTTAAAGTTGTCAATAACGTTACTCTAGGTTTTTGGACCGGAAAAAAAAAAAAAAAAAGAGCCTAGAAAAATCTCGAAACCTAGACCACTTTTTTCAGAAACCTTTTTCCACAGTTGGGTTGGTTTATCCCAAAAGTAGTTGTCCAGTACCCATTTTCCATCGGTTTCAGGGGTTTTTAGGTCAGGGAAACCCAAAAAACCCGCTTAAAACCCGGAAAACCCGGTGACTTTGTTGGCGGGTTGCTGATATGCGGCGCAGAATACTATCAAAGATCAGGAGTTCGCGCTGATCATATTGATTCACACTCTTGAAATATCTCTGCACCCACGGGCCCGAATGACATCGTTGCTGGGTATGTCAGGTGTTCTTTTTTTTTGTTCCAGGTATTAGGCTGTATCCCGTTTTCCACGCTTCCCGTTGTCTGCCACTCCAATCAGCTGAGTCTCAACCTTGGAACTGACAGTGCGAACCGGTGATATCTACGATAGTATCAGATTCAGCTGGTTCGCTAATGTCAGTCATCTTGGAGCTTCCACAGTCTGCCCGTCCAGAGAGTTCGGTTCCTCTGGCATATGGTGTCGTCATCTACCCAGGATATCAAGCCCTAGATATCTTTGGACCATTGGATGCACTGAATACATTATCACTTGCATACCCACTCAATCTTTCAGTGATTGCTCAGACGCTCGACCCTATATCCACCAAGTTACCTGGAGCTTTTGGAAACCCTCGATCTGATTTTGGGCAGTCCATTAAACCTACTCATACTTTCTCAACCGCACCTCCAATCGATGTGTTGCTTATACCTGGCGGTATCGGAACTCGTGACCCCGCCAACGTAGAGGAAGTTGTTGAATATATCGCAAAGGTTTACCCAACTCTCAAGTACCTAATCACTGTGTGTACTGGGTCGGGTTTAGCTGCTCGTGCAGGTCTATTGGATGGAAAGAGGGCGACCACAAACAAGCGTAGTTGGGCCAGGACGATCCAGCTTGGACCGAAAGTTCAGTGGATTACACGTGCTCGATGGGTTGTTGATGGAAATATATGGACATCGTCAGGGGTTAGCGCAGGACTTGATATAATTTTCGCATTCATAGGCGAGATCTATGGAGAAGAAGTTGCGAAGATCGTTGCTGACTTTTTGGAATACGAAAGGCACACGGACCCATCTTGGGATCCTTACGCAGAATTATATGGTTTGCAGTGATTACCTCTCTGTGTCAACTAGGTATGTCGAGTACTTAAGTAGGAGCGTAGATAACAGAAGTGGATTTTCGGGGCAAGTGCCTGTCTTGTCTGATCACCGCTGGGTCAGCTGATTCTACGCATGTTCTCGGCAATGCAGGCACGGGTGACGGCCATGCTGGAATACAACTATAGAAACTCCGACTCGAAGTTTGACAGACACGTTGTCGTGGCAGGACATGCTTGGCTTGCTTCATGTTCACAGTCTGACAGACTACAGTGACTTCGCCGCCCAAATGGTCTATAGTTTTCTGTCCATGTTCGACCCTAAAGGTGTGCTTGTTAGTGATTCGAGTTGATCTAATATGTCCTCGGAGACTGTATTTCGAAGATATTCTGTGAGTGTCTTCTTTTTTACATAGTGTTCACATGAGCTTATGCATTGTCTTGATGGTGTTTATGTAGTGGGGTTTGGTGTTATGTGCATAGGAACTGGTGATCACAGGGTGCGTTCAACACAACCTCCCGACAAATTTACGGAACGACGAGTGGGACTGACATCTCTAATTCCGTGGTCGCCCCATCGGTAATCATTCAATTTTTAGAAAACCTCATGACCGTCACCGTGCAGATCCAACCTTATCACAATTAGCAACCGGCTTCGCTTATCGTCGTGTTGAAGCGACACCGGCGTTAATAGAGCGCTCCTCTTGTCCCTCGCGTTTTACAATGAGGGCATAACTCCCTCCAGTTCACCTCTAGCCCTCAGTCGCGGTTAACTTTCACCATATCCATATCTTCAGTACTGCTTTCATTACGAACTGGTACCACTAGGGCAGCGGTCTCTTGAAACCGTCGCTAGATACTTCTAGCGGGTGCCTGGGAGTTTAAATTGACACTTCCAGTTCGACACTTACAACCTGACGGCACCACCTAACCTACGTCCATGTTTGATTCTGATGTTCTCACTGGTTCTCATTGGCTCTTCAAATCTCTTCTAGTGATCTCGAGCTTTGTTTCGATGAAATCGCTTTCACATGTGATGATTGGGTGGAAACGAACGATTCTGCGTTCTACTCTTCCTTCTGTGGTCATTTTCAGTAAGCTACGATCAAGGTTAGTTAGAATTACTACCTTTATGTAACAATTTTTCACTTGAAACTTGCACCCTTTTTTGCAGTCATATCTTCATAGTCAGGTTCGAGGTGAAACACTAAGCGACCTGAAGAATTACCACAGTCAACCTTGCCATAGTGTCACATCGGGTCTCCTGATCCCTAGTTTAGCAAGGACTGAGAAACGAGGACTCCCAAGCTGTCGTTGACCTGCAGCGGGGACTGATCAGGTGGGATATGTTAAAGTAAAGTCTATCTGGAGTGTTTCGTGAATCTCCGGTGTAGCCAATGGTTCGTTCCCAATTGCCCATATTGTTCCACGTGACTCAAACTGCGGAGGTAATGATATTTTGTACAGTGGTCAGTGGATCCATGTTTCGGACACAAACCCGAAGATAACTTGGCATTTGCCCTGTATTTTTGAAAATCAACCATCCAGATGAAGTCATACATGTTTTTTTCTCACCAATCTCTTTGCTACACCCTGTTCGCTAAATTGGGCCCATGCAACATACCGTCTCACGACACCATACGATCCCTGTCATATACTTACGGTAATCGACGACACACATCTCATCATCAATTTCCATGACCCTCGATCCACTTTACATACCTCCGTCTCTTCTCCCACGTGCATCCAAAGCAGGGAACTACGGTTCCAAAAATTTAAAGTATCCTGCATACACGATCATATTTAAACGGTCTTCCCCCCACTTCCCTCATCTTTAAACTGCCACCATTAGTGTCTCTAGTGAAATGGCTGCGTCTACACTCTGTACACTGAAAACCTCAGCAGAAACTCCATGCAAGAGTTCCTATCATCCCCTCTTCTCCTACCCCGACGGCGACGTAACCCTTCGTTCAACTGAGGGAACGCTCTACCGACTTCACTCGTACACATTGCGCACAAGCTCAGGACTATTCGATACCATATTCAGCCTACCCCAACCTAAAACTTGTCGCCCATCTCTTAATTATCATGATGCGACATCGAGTAACAACACCAAGTCATACCCAGATATTTTAGACGTATACGAGGCAGATTTCCCCATGGAACACGTTCTCCAACTCATTTACGGTTTCCCTATATCACCTCGGACCTCGTTCGATAAAATAGAAGCCATCTTGGCTCTAGCAGAAAAGTGGGACACCCAACGACCTATCACAAGCCTGCGTTCAGCTTTCAGCTCATCGCAAATCTTAGACCAACACCCCATCAGATGTTATGCGTTGTCAAGGCACTATGGCTGGGATTACGAAGCCAAGCTCGCGTCTACACATACGCTTACTCTCGACTTGTACGACCCTATACATGCTCATTCTCTCAATCAGCTATCTTCTAAAGATCTCCTGCCACTACTCAACCTTCACCGGAAGCGCCGAGATATATTTCGACGACTTCTTAACAGTCCCGAAAGATTTGTGGCCGGAAATAGGTACGTGTATTACGTATGACGTTATTATTATATATAGATACCATAACTGATTTTCGCCACGTTAGTTCATCGTATCATTGTCATCGTTGTGGTGTGACTGAGTTGGATAACCGTACCTGGCGAGAGTTCAAAAATGCCATATTCCTCGAAATGGATAGACGACCACTGGGCGACACCATATGCGTTGAGGTTGGTGGCGCTGCCGATTGGCCAGAAGCATTGGCTTGTTGGGAAACCAAGTGTACGAAGGAAGGCTGTGGTGGTCAAAATTATGGTCGCGTGACCACACTCCGACAAATCCGTGCCTGTTTTGACATCCTACCATCGACCATCGGTGACTAACACCTGAAGTTAGACAGTAACATTTCAAGTCAAATTTGTTTCGCAGGCGTTGTAGATAGATCACAGACGTGGTTATAAATACAAAAAAAAAGTCCCTTGTCCCCATGATTTAGATCCGGCCTTGATTCTGTTTCTTACTCAAAGTTGCTTGAGTGTTCTGATTTGTATTCCATTTTTTTCTGGATGTTTCTATCTACTCTACTTCTATCTGCGCAGTAGTGGAGTAAAGAAAAGTTTAAGCTTTGAGAGTTGAACAATTGGAATCGTTGTGAATAGTCGTACTTCTTCACCGATCATCTTCTAAGTCCATGGAATACCCGTCGTTGCCGGGGTAAACTTGAAGAAGTGAGCACTGAAATTTGCTTAGGCTGCTGGTGTAAAGTCAGTCAGAAGTTAGGAATCCGGTCTTTCACGAAAGCGCAAACATATGTATATGGCATTTTTCTCCGTAGAAAGGCATAAATAAATTTTAACCATAATGCTCACATGCCACATGGAATCAATTAAATAGTCAAAAATTTGGTCATGGGGTCGACCTTATGAACACCGGCGAATTTTGGGGTACTCACAATGGAGCGATACCTCTACTAGTAGCTGTCATTATAAAATTACAAAGCTTGAGATTGGATGCTACAATACATATTACATATGTAATACACTACAAGTTTTTTTTGGCAATTTTATTTTCGACGCGTATCTGTCACATCACGTGGACATTGACTTTCCCAAAACTGTGACAGGACTTCAAAGACATCCACTAAGCATTACTCAACTCCTTGACACCATGGACAGTGTATTAAACCAGACTGCTACTACGAAACAGCTCCTTGATGCCATGGACCGTGTAGTTGACTACAGGAGATGCGGCAGATGCAGACAAGCGATCGACATTAACTTGCCATTCAAGACTTGTAATGCATGTCGGGCGAAAAACAAGGTAAAACGAGAGCGAATGCGCCTAAAAATAAAGGAAATGCAAACTACGGCAGTCCTTGCACGTACGGACGTTCACAATAGAAAATGTGACACGACAGGCGCGTCGATGAAAGGAGAAAACGCGTGCAGTAGCACCCAACGTGACGAGAGCCGAAAGGTTGTTGAGGGTGATACGAGGGGGGCCCAAAAATCTCTGTACGAGCTTGAAGGAGAAGAGCGGAAAGTGGCCATGAAGATGATGAAAGCTAGCTTAAAGCCAATTATTCGACGACACGGCAAGAAGCCACTGCCTATAGCCACTGTCAAATCGGTGAGTGAATATATCTTCGTTGGACGGAATCCTTTTTTTACATGCTGCTAGGCCACAAACGTTCAGGATTATCAAACTGCCAGCTCGCTTTATGATGCTTTAAAGTCAAAGGCCCTTTCCTCGTATCCTGCCAGCAACGAGGGGACTCAATTTCTTCAATTCCATGGTTCTCATACTATCGTCGCCGTATCTTCCATCAATAACACCAAACGCATCTATCTCGTCGCTAAAGATCTGCGAAAGATCGCTCGCCTCTCTTTCGAGTTCGTATTCGTTCTTAATTTGCACGTTGTATGTGATATATTCCCCCCCCCCCAATCTTTAGACTTGGGGATGCAATGGTATTACCAGACCCTTCTGCTCCTGGATCTGCGACCTTGTCCTATCCATGTAACTGCCTTGGCCATACTCGAGCTGTTGCTCCACCTGGCCCTCAGAAATCAAATGGACCAGGATTTCTAGTTCGATGGGCCCGTGCCGGCTTCGCTTCGACTGCCAGCCAAGCCGTACCACGCATGTGTGGAGGCAAAGTCAATGTGACTGTCTTGGATGATAACACACATCCTCTCAATATTCTTGGTCAACAAATTATTGTGTGCGTCGAGCATCGTAATGTTTAATTTTAATAGTATTCTAGTCCCCCCCCCCAGTATTCATACCACTTTCGAAGTAAAGTCAAACATTATTTCTCAGGGTTCTGATGGTGACGTTGCGGTGAAAGTGTGAAGAAATGTGATCGCCGCTTGCCCTGCAGGGCAGCTCGAGATTTTCATCCCCCTGCAGGGAGAACTTGGTCTGGGACTCTGGGTCTCATGTTTCTGGACATTTCCTGCCCTTTTGGGGTCGGTTTTCCTAATTTTGGTAGGTTTCCGACTGGAATGGATCACGACTCCCCACGACAACTGCAGAAATCATCGACTTCGGTATGGATGAAGCAGGCCAGCGGTTCGAAATATTGAGAATTTGCTAACGTATATACATATGGACTTTGGTTTACAAATGAAATCATCAAGACGATACCGATATATCCACTGGTTCTATGAGTGATTAGGTGAACGAAACGGAGACAACAAAGAAAAAGTCGCGATCTGCTTGGTCCGTGACGCTATTGGATGTGGACTGAAATTTTACATGCGGGTTGGAGGTCGGAAATCTCACAAGAGGGATGCTACATCCAGGAGGAGCTACAATCGAGTTTTGGACATGTGAGGGTGGCCATGTGAATGATATTTGCTAAGCGGGTGTTCCACACGAACGACAATATGCTGACCGGGGATCCCCAAAGGATGTGTTTTATCAACGATAGATTTGAGGGTTATCACACCTCTGCAAACCTCACGTATGAAAGAATTGTAGTGTGATGTTGCAGACGCCTTCCCGTATGGCACTATTGACGTAGGTGCCAAATTTGTGGGGGTCTCGGTGCATGTACATGCGAAACAGAGCGTTTGGGTGTCTTCGTCTCCGATCAAGGAGAGAGGTGGCTGAAATCTTTACAGTGGCTACGTCAAGTGGATACATTCGGTGGAAACATGAGTAGAGACGAACTGGAACGGGAGCCATGCCTTTGAACGTAGTTCAAAGGCTAGCAGCCAGACGCGTTGAAGATTATTAATATCAGATGCAGTAACAATCGTATACGATCCATGGAACTGGATAAACTGCCCGATACGGTTACTCAACGGAGACGTTGAGACGTTGAGCAATTTCAATGCTGCAAACAGGTCGCTGGACGTTTGGTATTCCGTGCAAATTGTTTCCTACATAATACCTTTTAGTGCATTAGGTTGTCAACATCGTGCGTTCACGTACCACTGGGTTGTTGGTGGAAGTCTGGCCGATACTCTCCACGTTGGAAGAGTTACATAGACGTTCCCTATTCGTGGTTCCCAGAACTTTTCTAATATCCCTGCGTTTTTGTTGAACATTCCGAAATTTCTCTCGACAATCGCTGCACAGTTTAAACTTCGAGAGGGTGGGTACCTTGACCTTTTTACAAAAAGAACATGATCGGAGTGCATCGACCGATACTGTAGGTCTCGAGTCGCTGGAAACAGGGGTTGGAGCGCCTGAGATAGAAGTAGTACAAGACATGGTAGTATCAGGGCTCGATTTAACGTTGAGAGGCCCAGTTAACTTGGTTGAGCCTCGCTGATGTTTAACATTTCAACCACGTGACAAATGATTAACGCGTTTCTTCTAACGTGACACTGACAGGTTCATGACTCTCGCTAGATGGAACCTGTTACGCTCAGCAAAAAAGAAAGTTCGTTAGTTTATTACGACAGATTGTCATCGCTTTCTGTTTTATGAGACTACGCCGAAGTACGGCCCTCGCATGTGTCGGTTGTTTCCTCTCCAGCTGGGAAACACGCTTTGCGTGTTTTCACCCACCCAGCTCATAACATGCCGTATAACATAAAACAGTAATTTACAGTTAAACTTATAATAATTAGAACTCATAATATTGATAGACACTAAGAGTCGCAAGACTGGCACAAAGACAGAGGAAAATCATTGGGAAATCATCTATGCGATCACATGATCGCGGTGTGACAAATCAAATATTCCGAACTCTTCTTGGGAGTAGATTCTATAATTAGGGAGTGTAGTAACTGTTATTCTAATTACAAGGTAAAAAGAAAACTTGTGCACGCGTAAGTTATGACCCCTATATGCGCGAACGGCGTCGACATCATCGAAATATAATCCTCATGTCACACAAAGGTCACAGGCGCGTGATGGTGTTGAGGATGGATTTCCTCTGATTCGTCCGTGTATATACGGATAGATGCAAAGTCAAAATAGGCATCCACGAAAGAGGCCGGGTTGTTGTTAACAAAATCTGCATTCTGAACATTGGTATGGTTGCTCAGTGTGGAGACGACTGCGAAAACATACCAACACAGGTAGAAGGACAACCAGAGTTTCCATATACATTTCCAGCCCAATCACCACCTTCAAAGTTTGATCATTGATACGGAATAGAACGAGATGAATGAAACCTTACAGAGGGTGAGATTGATAATGATATTTTCTTCGCTGAAATGGCTCGAAAAGTCGCAAAAGGTATTCGGGAAGTGGGCTGTGGGCAAGCCCTGCAAGACGGATTTGACAAATAAGTCCTATCGAAGATATACAGAGATAAAACCCCACATACCCAAGTGATAGGATGCACAGTGTCTAAACACCACTCGACCTCAGGAGGAACAAAGAAACTAGAGCGAGGCCAAAACCAAACATTTATGTTGGCATCAGTGCGCTCTATGGCAAACCTGAAAATAAGGGAAAGTAAAATTGAAGACATCTATTAGATATATGACGTACCATCCACCTCCATTGTCGTTGAATGACGGTCCGTAACTTAGTTCACCCGGAAAAGACACTGTGCAACCTGTGTTTCCGTTAACAGTCCAATCGCAGTCCAGTTGTCCGGATTGCCTTCAGCGCGATGTATTAGGTCCATATCTAAGTATTGCTTGATCTAAATTGCTACGTACCCTGTCTGGTATCGGAACTGAGGCATCTGGCATCCTGCGCAATCTCAGTCTCAATTGAATGGGAGACGTGTGGATGAATACCTGTAGTGGTGTGTAATGTCGCCGCATTTGACCCCTGATCGTTGACGCCCTCGAGTATATCAATTTCTCCCTGATGTATATAAACAATGGTCGTTAGCGGAAGAAAAGCGGGTCCATGTCAACGTTCAGAAACGCACGCCTTGTGGCCACCCAAGTTCTTTTGTTTCCCAAACAGCGGGCCAGGTCCTGTGAAGAGCATGGGTTCTTTCGGCTCGCTTTGAGTTTATAAAGTGAAAATTACTGACCCACATCCTTGTGGCATGTGACGTATGTCGAAGCTGATATCAGGAATGAAGAGATAGTCAATGGTGTATAGAGCTTAACGCTTACATAGCAACGTGTCTAGAGAACGTCTTCTTCGATCTTATCCGCACAGAATTCCTCCCAGGGCCGTCGGGGTCGAGGACACTACGGTAGTCTGTTCTCAGGATAAAGGTATCATCGGAAGCGAAAGTCAGGTTCTGCTTGATAGAGGTTTCTTGGTCAACATAATTTCTATAATGAGTTTTCAGTTATCTCCAAGGAGAGTCAATAGTCGATGCGAGAAGATACTTACACGCGTCCGTGTGTAGGATCAGGCAAAGCCTGCCAGTCAAAGTGTTGGTAAAAGTCAGCCCCGACAATTTTGTCTGAAAGAAAGAACGTGGATGGCGACGAGCTGGATACTGTAAAGACCGACAATAGTAGGCAGTAGAAGAACTTCATCACAAAAAATTGACAAGCGACTTGATGTGGTCAATGTGAACTTGTACTTGAACGCTTCTCGGTAGATAGACTCCCTAAAAGCTATCTAAATCCACAATCAGTATTATCAGCTTCCATGATTTATATGCACTTAAAATAACTTACTAGCTATGAATTTTATGTTGTCAACTTCGAGGGGACCGTGGTGTCGGACGTGGTGTTCAGGAGACCATGTTTGATACCCAGAACACAACGCGATGTCTCGGGGGAAGTCTGAGGACAAAGTTGAACAGCGAAGCGGCGGCTTTGTCCGAAGCTAGCTCATTTATGGGTAAGCGTCCTCAAAATTGTGGCATCATTAGGCGGACGCAATTTACGTAAGTTCAAACATACCTCATTTGTCTTCTACCAAATTGTAAGTTGGGTTGTACGATGGGCCATTTGCTTGCGAACTGTTGTTTCGCTCTCCCTTCCTTCCTTCAAGTTGTTCAAGTTTTGGTTAGCCTGTTACGGTTCCGATACCATCATGGGCCGGATGTGACACGTATTTTTCCATCACCACATGGCTCCCTCAAATCTCTTGATGTGAGGATCCAAGGCTAAACAAAGTCAGCTTCAAGTCCCGGCCGCTGTCCGTCGATGTAAAGATTCTAAAGAAAGACGGCTGCCGGAGGCTAGACAAGGAATTCATTTTCAATCTCCGCATCTTTTTTTCTTTGCCGAATTCTGCTCACTCAACCTTCCCGATGTGTCGGTGTTGGAATAGGTTGGAATCTGGAATCGAACAGCGGTTCGGTGGATTGTCACGTCCAACCGCAAACCACTTCTGAGTATATTAACATTTGTCTAGCTCGAACAACGTGAACCAATAATTAGTATGAGACAAATAATAATATCATGCAAACTGATCAATTTTAAAATACTCTGACTTGTAGCTTCAAATAAATTAGCTAAAATTCTAAGGGTATTTGAGCATATAGAGCTCCCGAAATCCAGTGGGTCTTCTACCAACACTAAGAAATCCACTGAGGCCATTGAAAAAAAAATTTGACTAGCTAATACAAAACAGCTCATTTTTGAGCTGTTTTGTAGCTGGTCATATATCTTTAAATTAACTACGCGTGTCGCTTAGTTTTTTTCGGTGGACCCACTAGCACCCGGCCAATTTATTTGAAGCTACATGACAATCATCTGGCGAGTCGGCGATGGCCGTGGCTTCAATTCGGCTCACCGGTTCTCCCACGGCTCATATCTACCTCCAACGTTGCAAGCAACTCAGCAAGTGCACTAAAATATACGTTTAGTATGGCAACAGAACCTGGACTGCCCTGTTTTTGATCAGCGAACACCGTTAGCCGACCGACCTTAGTCACCGGTGTGCCGGATTACTAATTTAGTAATATATATCTGTGACATTGAAATTTTGGGAGTGGATTTCTAATAACTTTCCTGCTCCTCGACGTTGCCTCAAGTGATTTTGGAGATACTTAGAAGCAATATGTCTTAATAAAAAGTTAAAATGAGTTCCCAATATGTACAATGCTGTTTTTAATTTGTTTTTAATGAAGTTGTGGCAGGTCACATCATGTCACATGTGGCAGAATTCTGATGTCAATCAAGTATCTCGGGATCCGCTAGGCCTACGATGATGATTTTGGGTGCGTTAGAATTGCATTGAGGAGTAGATGTGTTCCCCACCTTAAAATATATGGTTTGGTCAATTTTTGGTAGAAATTGAAAATGAGGATCTTGAGAATGCTAAGCATGAATTCCTGAGACAATGACATGGTAAAAAAAATCATTCTCTTGGAAAACAGTTCTAATGTATACAAATGAGTGAACCCCATCAGAAAATTGGTAAATTTTTGGTGTTGTGCAAGTAAAATTTGAAGATGCTGGCCCAAGACTCAAGTTAATGATAATCCACCCACTGGCAGGTTCACCCAGTTGTAGCTTGCTGGAATTTTAAGTGTTTAGGCATACAATAAGTTTATATTAATATCTGTACCTAGGCACAAAAATTCCTAGATGGCATACAAGTAAACTTGAATGTTTGTAAGTACTAAGAAATAAGCAATACATCAGCAAACTCAGATTTTTTGTCATAGTGAGTTATAGCAAAATATAATAAGATATAGCATGGGTCCCTATCTCTGTAGTGCTACAGAGATAGGGACCCATGCTATATCTTACTATATTTTGCTATAACCCACTATGACAAAAATCGGAGTTTGCTGATATAGTACTTTACCTCATTTTGGTAGGCAAATGACTGAGGTCTACAGTGAACAAGTGTACCTTTGTATTCTGAACTCCATAGACCACTTACATCTGAATTGGATATCACAAGCTGATCACAAGTGACAAGACTCATGCACCCATCATTTTAAACCATTTCTCCTGCTGCCTCACCATAATAATTTATCATGGTGATTTTATTACTCTAATACTATGTCATATCTTACTCATTCCTCTATGCCCTAGTTGAGAGCTGTCATTTTGTTCTACTAGTACTTGTCAAGTTGTACCACTGTTGTAATTTAGTTCATTTCTTACTTTTGCATATATAGTATTTCACTGTGACATTTCTCTTCAGTTGTTTGCTTTTATCACTTGCAAACATTGAGTGAGCTTAAATCCTTACATATTTCATTTGCTTACCATGTATTTGAAGCTTTGTTATCATGATGTCTCTTTCAGGTAAATTTGAATAAATTCATTTGCTTTATCACTCACAGACACTGAGTTTTATTATATTTTTCAAGCTAAACTAAAAGTAAGGCAATAAGAATACTGAAGGTGCAAAGCTTGGCACATTATGCATGTTTGGAAGTTGGTGTAGCCTACAGTACAGCAGGTAAACAGTAACAGCACCTTCAAATTTTGCTTGCACAACACCAAAAATTTACCAATTTTCTGATGGGGTTCACTCATTTGTATACATTAGAACTGTTTTCCAAGAGAACAATTTTTTTTACCATGTCATTGTCTCAGGAATTCATGCTTAGCATTCTCAAGATCCTCATTTTCAATTTCTACCAAAAATTGACCAAACCATATATTTTAAGGTGGGGAACACATCTACTCCTCAATGCAATTCTAACGCACCCAAAATCGTCATCGTAGGCCTAGCGGATCCCGAGATACTTGATTGACATCAGAATTCTGCCACATGTGACATGATGTGACCTGCCACAACTTCATTAAAAACAAATTAAAAACAGCATTGTACATATTGGGAACTCATTTTAACTTTTTATTAAGACATATTGCTTCTAAATATCTCCAAAATCACTTGAGGTAACGTCGAGGAGCAGGAAAGTTATTAGAAATCCACTCCCAAAATTCCAATGTCACAGATATATATTACTAAATTAGTAATCCGGCACACCGGTGACTAAGTTCGGTCGGCTAACGGTGTTCGCTGATCAAAAACAGGGCAGTCCAGGTTCTGTTGCCATAGTTTAGGCGACTCTCTAACTCGGCTATGCTTCGCCTGAAGTTTCCAGCTTAATTTTCGGCGCAATCTTCAAATGCAAAACGAGACTCGTAGACGTTTTCTCTGCCGAGCTCACTGCGTAAAAAATAATACTGTCACATTCATAATGATATACTCGTTCTTCTCATACACAGGCTAGGTAAGTATCAATGGTACATCGAGACTCGAAGCTAAGAAACTGGGTGCGTCTGTGTGGTGGACGATCAGCGCTCAGCGCTCAGCACTTGCATTCGCTGGGTACGCAAGTGCAACTGGGAAAGAAAAAAAAAATCAATTTATGATGAAGAACATTCATATCATTGACCGCTTACTTGTCTCCACATCCACAGCTTGGCTTGCCACATGTGGCTTGGGAAACAGGGACACCGCAAGTACAGCTATAAGAATGGTAACAAGTTATGAGAATCATATCACAGAAGGTCTCAGTAGTGCCACTTACTTGATACATTTGCAGTCCTGGCATTCACACGCATTAGTTGCTCGAACGACAGGGATGGTTTGGATGTTCTATAGTGGACGCAGAGCATTACAATGGTCAGTCGGGTGGAAAGATGACAGAGCTAGCAAAGAACACTGACGTTGGTCATGGTGGTTATGTTGTGAAGTTCTGTAGTGGTAATTGAATAGGAGGGAACGATCTGTGGATACTTAATTCATCCAGGATTGAAGCCCTTTATATATCATTTCCAAGAGTTGTCTAGTATTTGGCCATCGACGGAAACTAGTGCGATCGGGAAAAGAGGCATTTGTGCGTCACCAATGAGGAAGGAGGCATTTGTGCGTCACCAATAAGGAAAGGACAGATGATCCGTCCATGATTGGTTCAAAAAATGGCGCAAAGCACGTGGTCGTTCTTAAAATCACTCAGCATTGCCTCCACTACAATCTGACTCGTTTAGTTCTCTAATGATTAGGAATTGTAGAAATCTAAACCGCTTAGTGGTAGATTATTTATAGACATGCTTCGATTAAGCTAGATAGTGATTAAGATCACAATAACTCAGTCATGATATAACGGACTAAATATATTTTCCTGTACCTAGATAGTGATTAAGATCACAATAACTAGGCAACGGTAAGCATAGTAAGGTAAAGTAAGTTTAGTAGATTGCTCACCTCAGTCACGATACAACGGACTGAGGTAGAGCAATAAGTCTATGTAGTTTATATACTTGTAAGAACAATGATAGTGGCCCGTAGTGCCACTATCCATACTTGGTTTCTGTGGCCCTTTCGTGTTTAGTCTACGGTGGCCTTTTTGGCTTACTCCAAATACCAACACTCCTCCTCACCGTAGACTAGGTAGATGCTCCTCCTCGCATGGGATCGTGGCAAGTGATGCCCAAGAAGGTGCGAAGCCGGGTGAATTTAGTAGCATCTAGCGGTTTCGTGAAGATGTCGGCAATGTTGTCCTTTGTGTTGATGTAGGACAGGGCAATGTCGCCCGACTGAACGCGTTCGCGTAGAAAATGATATCGTACGACTCGTACAGCCGCATTCCAATGGACGTATGAGTAGTTGTCGAGGAACTGCGACAACTGCTGTACTGCATAGGATATGTCGGGGCGTGTGCCAACGGCTAAGTAAATGAGACAACCAACTAGGGATCGGTAGGGAGTCTTCGCTAGTCGGTCGTTATCTAGAGGAGTGAATGACGACTTGTCAGGGCGACTGAGTTTGAGACCCGGGTCCATTGGTGTCGAAATCGGGTGGCTATGGTTCTGACCGAATTGTTGGACGACCTTGTCGATAAGTGCTGTCTGGGATAGGTAGATTGTTCTCGTCTGTCTGTCTCGTAGAATGGCTATACCAACGCAATATTTGGCATCGCCAAGGTCCGATATCGTCCATAATGACTTCATTTGGGACTTGAAATTTTCATTTTCGGATCGTGAGCTAGCTATCGAGAGAAAATCATCGACATGAACAGCAGAGATTACTGTACCTGCTGGTGTATTCCTGTAGTAGATGCATGATTCGCAAGTCAAGCGAGTGAAGCCCCAAGTCAACATAGCGTCGTTCATTGTCTTATTCCATATCCTCCCGCTCTGCTTCATACCATATAAGCCTCGTTGAAGCATCCAGACATACTCCTCCTTTCCGGTTTCTTCAAATTCGATGGGCTGCTCCATGTATTGGATCTCATCATCTGGCAAAAGGCCATAAAGGAAGGCCGTTTTGACGTCAATTTGCTGGGCATCCCAATCTAGGGTAGCTGCGAGGTGCAAAAGTATACGCCAGGATTCCATGTGTGCGGTCGGTGAGGTCGTGCTAGTATAGTCTTTGCCATAGATTTGCTCGAAACCTTTGAATACCAGACGTACCTTCCACCTGACAGGAAGACCGTCCGAGTTTCGTTTGAGCCTAAAAACGGGGCGCCCCTTTCGAATTTTTGTGGTGGGAGGTACCTGGGACCGATGAATAAGCTTGTATACTCCCATTTCTTTCAACGAGGTCAATTCTTCAAGGTATCCTGCCTTCCATTGAGCACTATACGGAGATGCCTTAGCTTCTTGCCAGTTTTTCGGCTCATCCAGATCGAAGTTATCGAAATTCGCTTCAGGAATCGTCGCTATGGCTGCCAATATGCGATCAGTTCTCTGTATTTCTGATTCATCAGGTGTGTCCAGTTTTAGATGATCGAATACATCACAAAGTTCCTTAATTGCCTCGCTCTCCCCTTTCTCCACAAGCTCCTGCCCTGATTTGTCTGACTCGGAGTTGTTTGCACGATTTAGTTTGCTTTGGACTATTCGTTCCGCGCTTTCTTTCGATTGCTGTATAGCATTTTCGAGTCGGTTGGGACGCGTTAGGCCAGTAGCCATGTCAGATTTCTTTTGTGCCAATCGAGAAGATCGCCTAGGTGTGTCCACATCCGAGTTGTCCACATGGTCGTTTTGAATATTGTGATCGGTGTCCTCAGTCAATGGTGTTCCGAGCACATCAATAGGTTCGTGATTGGTAGATCTATTTCTGTTTGACGGTCGGAGTTCGTCTTCTAATCGAATGGAATCTTTGTGATCAGGTGTGCTTTCTGATATTGAGGTTGGAACGGGTGATCCTGCAGGGTTTGATTGTATATGGCCTTCATGTGATTCAATGAACCGGACGTGATAGGAGCTAACAACTTGTCTTGTAGAGCGGTGGTAACATCGATAGCTCTTGGCGTTAAGATCGTAACCGATTAGGACACATTCAACCGAGCGTTCATATATTTTTGGGTTATTGCGATTCAGTATGAGGGTGAATACCTTGCATCCAATTTCGCGCATGTATGAGTAGTCAGGTTTGCGATTGTGCCATTTTTCATATGGGGTAATATCACCTAAGGAGCGGGTAATCGTTTTTGCATGTAGGTGTGACGCAGTTAGGTACAGCTCGTCCCATAGAAAAAGGGGTAGGTTGGCATGTATTCGCATGGTGCGCGCCTTGTTCATCAGAGTTCTATGCATGCGCTCCACTCGCCCGATGTGTGCCGAAGTGTATGGTGCAGTGAATTCGTGCTGCGTCCCTCGTGATTCGATCCATTGCTTCATTTCATCGGTCTTCAATTCGCCATTATCTGTTCTGTACTTTCCTACTGACAGTCCTGTTTCTTTTTCTCTAGCGATCTCCCATGCTTTTAGATAATGGAAGGCTTCATTTTTCGATTTCAAGAGGATGGACCATGGGTAACTCGAGTAGTCATCAACAATATTCATAACATACTTGTTCCCTGTTCGTGATTCCACTGCCATGGGCCCAGTCAAGTCTACCCAAACTATTTCCAGCTTCCTAGTTGATCTGCTCTCCTCCTTTCGTATCTTGGGAACTGGCGTCTTCGTCTGTTTTCCAAGGATACATGAGTCACACTTGGGTGGTGTAGTAGGAAAAGAGGTGGGCATACCGTCAATCATGCCTTTTCTTGCCATATTAGTAATGGCTTGAAAGTTTGCATGACCTAGACGACGATGCCATGTCTCGAGATTTGGGGAATGAGTGATCGAGTAGGCGGCTTCATTTGGTGGATCATAAATGTCAAGCGCATAGATATTCTTTCCATGGACTAAGGACCCATGTGCCATCGTCTTTCCGGATGTGCGATTGGTTATCCAACACGTAAGATGGTCGAAGTGAACTAGCGCGTTGGAATCTCTGGCGACTGATGATACTGAAATTAATCGTACAGTAGCGTTCGGTATGTATAGCGCATTCTTAAGCCATAGATACGAATTTTTGGCTACTGGTATCTTGATGTTCCCAATTCCAGTTGCTTCGATGACAGAGCCGCCTATTCCTTTTACTTTATGGGAGAAAGGTCGAAGGTTGGTGAAGTCGCTTTTGACTGGGCTGATTGCAGAGCTTGCGCCTGAGTCTAGGAAGAAGGGGTTGCTGACGGCAGAGTGGGTGAATGCGGATGCGGTTGTGGTGTCGATGCTCTTTGTTGAGTAGTCGTTCCAGTTGATACTAACCTTGTATTCTTTGTTGGACTCAATGTCATATTGCTCCTCCTGAATCGCTGCCAGGAAACCGTGGTATTCGACATCATTGGGGAGTTGCTCAGGTTCCATGGATGCGATTCCGGCAAATTCCTTGGCAGTAGGCTGGGTCTCGGTTAAGGGAGTGAGTGATGAGGTATCAGTGTACATGAGGTAAGAGCGGCCATCGGTCCCTCGAACAGATACCTGGACACGAGGAGAAGAGCTGGAAGCGGATTGAGATGAAACATGGAGCTTGGAGTCTCTGTCCTTACGCCGGGCCTCCTTCGACTCCTCAATTGTCTTCCCGGCCATTCCTCCATTTGGACGGACGCACCATGGGGCGGTATGTCCAGGGCGTTTGCAGTTCGCACAGATGACAGGGGCTTTGCCTTTTTGGATAGACTGGGCGGCTAAAGCAACCGTGATGTCGCCCTTTGAAGCCCGTTGTTTATCTCCCATCAGCATCTGATACTCCTGGTCCAGGAAATCCACAAGATTATCAACAGTGTAAGGGGAAGAGATAGTGGAGGCGCGGAGGTCTCTCTGGATAATGGCACGGGAGTGGTCAAGTCCAGTACCAAGTGCTTGGAGAATAATGATGGATATGAATGTTTCCTCGTTGATGCCACCTTGCATACGGAAGGCCCGACGTAAGTCGTCTCGGAGTTTTCGGATTTTTGCCATCATCTGATCGTCACGGTCGATGCGAGTAGTGAGAGTGCTCTGGATCAGGTTTGCCTGCTTTATGGGTCCCTCTTCAAGATGGTAAGATTCCAATTTCTCCCAGGTCTCTTTAGCACTAGTGAGTGTGGATACGAGGTCTCTCTCAGTGGGAGAAAGACTGGACCGCAGGAAACCTCGGACAGATCGGTCGTTGGACACCCAATTGCGGTGTGCATTCGGCTGAAGGTCCAATGGGGGTGCTTTGGAGATGTCGTCAGTTAGGTGAGAGCCAAGACCAGCCATGTCGAGGAGATCCAGAATTTCAGAGCTCCATCCCTTCCAATTACCCCCATCTTTGTCAAGGCGATCGCCTTTGAAGGTGAAAGATATAGTTTCTTTTGTCACAATGGGTTTGGAGGCATCGGCAAGTGTAAGAGGATTTGGAGGGGAAGAGGACTGGTTTTCAGTGGGAACGGTCATAGTCGTAGAGAGGATAAAAATTTTGTTGCCAGAGGGAAAAAGGAATAATTCCGATATTTGTTTTGCGGAAAAGGTTTCTACGTCACGTCTCGTATAAAGCGTGATGCGAAAGGCCCATAACCTGTAGAAATCTAAACCGCTTAGTGGTAGATTATTTATAGACATGCTTCAATTAAGCTAGATAGTGATTAAGATCACAATAACTCAGTCACGATACAACGGACTGAGGTAGAGCAATAAGTCTATGTAGTTTATATACTTGTAAGAACAATGATAGTGGCCCGTAGTGCCACTATCCATACTTGGTTTCTGTGGCCCTTTCGTGTTTAGTCTACGGTGGCCTTTTTGGCTTACTCCAAATACCAACAGGAATCATGTATGTAAATGAAGCCACTTTTAGTCATCGTATTTGGCAACAGAATCTTATGATTTAAATTCAAGAGCAGTGCCGACCAAAGGGTACAGCCTTATCGCAGCCTGAGACAACTTCCGATGATGGAAGTTCCAATCCTCAAGTTTGAACCTGACCATTGGATGAACAAATTATCTGCTTGGATCTCAGCCACGATTTTTAGTGGCCGTTTGTTCTGGATCTACGCATGCCAGGCCGCAGAGACTCGGATCATGAATGCACCTGGATATCGAGCCGTTTCAAATATCGAGTGGCAATCGTTACCAGCATATATCCTATCTACATGCGAGACCGAGGCTAATTGAACAGCAGAATATTCTAGCTATCCTGGGTTCTGGACGCCCAGCCCAACTCCTCCGACAACTTGAAGCAGTACTATGTATCCTTCAACAAAGCCGCACTTGGTGCTTGACAACCCGCTGTGCGCTTCAGTTTTTGAACAGCCTTAAGCTTGATTGACATGGCAGCGTGAGTGCGCAGCTATTACCAATGACTCATACACGGGTAGACTGAGCGCTTCGAGCCTCAATTTTTGTTGAGAAGCGGGATATATGGTATTACGACGGCTATCTCTATCATGAATCCTATAGTCAATGTGATTTGAATGGAATCGATCAAATTAAATGATGAAGGCATTTGTGCGTGCTTCGAGTCAAATTATTGATTATTAACCACGAATGGATGCCAGCTCCTGCAGCTGAGTAATGGAGTTGAATGCTGCGGGACCTTCTCATTGGTTCATAAAACGCGCACTGTATGCGTACCCTAAATTTAATAGGAAATGCCTATTAATCTAGATCAAATGAGGCAGTTGCGCTATCATCAAAGTTGATAATACTCAGGGTTCAGTATTCCAAACTCCAACTTACGATGTTGACCATCTTGGTGGTTAAGCGGTGTGAGTTTAGGCTTTGCGTGAATGTTCGGCCGGAATGAATGAAGATATTAGAGCGTGTTCGAAGGTATAGAAGAGGGACGTACCGGGTAGTAAAATTATGGGATTTTCTTTCCTTCCCTAGCCGCCTTCCGTCTGTCCTTGTCCCTATCTTGTCTTTGTGCTGTCGTTCCCTTGCTCTCATCCTTTTTCAACTGTGCGATATGACTCATGGTCTTCGTCATTGCAGCGACGTCGGTGTCATGACGGCGACGATGCAGGGCCGGCGTGTGTTGGCAAGCTTTGTATGTAAGTGATTTACGTAGTCGTAGAATTTACTTACCGTGAGTGAAACGGGACAAGTAAGGCTCCGTCAGCAAGGGCAGCACGAGGGGTCGGACGCGTTTTCGAGTCGCGTTAAGGTCGAAGTCAAGAAATTGGAAGGAAGATTGTCGATGAATAGAAAAAACAACAGCAGCTGCATTCGAAGAATTAGAATTAGACCGAAAAGAATACAAAAAAAAAATGTTCCGTGTGTGAGGTCGCGTTCGTAGGTCCAGCACTGCGTGCGCGGGTAAGAGAACTTGAAGCTGTTATGGCTGGGTAGATAAAAATGTTAGTTAGTGTGCGGATTGGTTGAATAAAGCGGCACAAAGTGGGAAGATAAGTTCAAGGACATTTCTCATTTCAGGTAAGGCTTCATTTCGTCATCGTTGTTGATGTTAGGCATCAACTACGGTAGTCGAGCTAGCCATGCCCCGCTGTCTGCTATTCTGAACGTATCACCCACTCGTCTAAGCCCGCCGGCTTCTGGAGCGTGGATGAAGGGTTTATGGGCTAGGGCTGCACACCGTACCGTCTGACGGGTACGGCCGTACAATCAACGGTCATAAGACGGGTATAGCTCAACCGTCCACCGTCCGTACTCTTTGGTAAGTAAAACCCCAACGGCTACGGGACGGGTACGGATACGGCCGTCGTACGGTCATGTACGGTAGACGGCATGCAATAAGCTAGGACCCCCGAAAGTCCTGCAAAATGATAGATACCGATCCGGACACAAATTCTGGAAATGAGGGTGCTCGGCTAGATACAAACCGGACAAATTTTTGACAAAATCAGCAAAATGCCAGATACGGAATCCGGACAGATCTTGAGGATGGATTGACAGGCTAGATACCTAACCGGACATAAGTAGGTATATAGTGAATTGGTTAACTTACCTTGGAGTCAAGGTCAGGTCAAGCCAGAGCTTCAGAGTTCGAACCATGGTGCTCCAGTATTATTTTCATTTTATCAAGTACCCACAAACTAAATAACAAACCCACAAACTAAAGGATACTGAGATGCGGTGTCAAACATGAACAACCCTCTCTCTTTTTGACAGACCCGCTAGTTCTTATGTCTTCCAGTGCACAACCCAATATTGAGGTTGATGCTGAGGGTATTTTCAACGAATCAGATTGGATTGGAGTCAATAAAAAGTACCAAGATGTACCCCCTGAAGTTTCGGATGCACGAGACGCTATGCTCCAAATTCCAGAGTTGCAATCCAAGCGCATTTTCCCTCCTTCAGACCTACCAGTCACCAAATTCCTCACATTTGAATTACCCAAGATTTCAAAAAGCATCACTGGCGCAAAAGCAAGAGCTTGGTTCAGCAAAGAAGCACCAAGTACAGAGGTGGAATGCCTACGAACACGACCCGTTCCACAAGAAAGGGTCCTTGACAATCTCCTAAAAGAATTTGGGCAGGCCTGGCTTGATGGTGCAAAATCTGTGATAGACCCAAGATTCAATGATGGTCATGATCGACTCCCACTTTGGACTATTCGCGTTTGGAAGCAAATGGTGGCCCTCATCAAGGAGAAAGAGAAATGGGAAACAAGTTACCGGTGGTTGGAGAAACAGAAAGGTCATGGAATTCACGACGATGAAACAAAGAAGGCAGTTGGCAAAGCGATCGCAGCACTCGATGTGCTTCCTTGGAAGACCGACATGAAGTATTGCCGTCAAAATACCAACACGCTATGTCTTTCAACACTGCTAGGGGATGGGTGGTTGTCAGACGATCACATCAACATGATGATGGAGGAATTCTCGCAGACTGTGGAAAATGATGCAACCATGAAGGCTACAGTTATTATTGCACCGTTGGCACTTGCAGAGGAAGTCAGGAAAAATGGGAAAGCTGGGATGTATGACAAAAAGAAGGCTCCACTTCTGCGACGTTACGAAAAACACATTAAAGAGAACGGCATTGAAAAACTTGTCTTCCCAGTGCATGTCAACAATAACCATTGGATTGCCGCATTTGTGGATTTCAAGGATGGCAGGATTGGTTACGGTACGTGGTCATTAAAAGCGGTGTGAGACTCTCTAATTTGTCATTAGGCGACTCACTGTCACACAAGTTCTCGTCTCATCGAACATTCATGCTTCAACTTCGACTTTGGCTGTGTGTGCGTTTTAACCTGGATCCAGAAGAAGGAGGTGACTGCATGCCACATGGAAGACAGAACGATACCTTTAATTGCGGCCCTGCAACTTCTAACACAATTGCACATTTTGTGTTTAAAGAACCTCTTTGGTGTGTGAAGTGAGCCGTATTTCACCGTGTTGACTGGTTCCTCCGGTTTTTCCAAGTATTTGAGACGAGTTCCACACCGGTTGTTGTCAAAGATGGCCCTGCCCTGGAGGGACACGCTGCGATGCAGAACCAAGCCGAAATGGATATTGACATCAGTGTTGCAATTGCGGTGGGAGATCATAATTTCCCAGACCTACCAAGTTTTATTGCGGAAGTTGTTGAAGACGCCCCAGTACATCCCCCCCCACCTACTCGTCCTTACCTTTCTCTGCTTGAACTCCTTAATCCAATGCCAGATGATTTCACATCGCAACTGGACAAGCTCGACACAGCTGAAAGTCTGGAAGGAAACCTTGACTTCAATAGTATGGAGGGTGCCTCAGTGATCGCTTCACCAGATAGCATGTTGGCGGCGATGATGGATGTTGATTCTGAAGAGGATACTCCCCCGGGACCAAAATCCCAAAAAGAAGTTGGCCCAAAGAGGAAACGGCAACCTGTATATCTAGGACTTGACTTGACAGATGATGAGCTAAGTGAAAATGAGCGGGAGAGAAAGACAAAGAAGGGGGCTGGGAGTAAGAAGGAGGCTGGTACAGGTACAAGCAAATCTGCCAAAGCAACCTTTGCGACAAGGAAGAGTTTGCGCGAGGGGACTTTCGAGATCAAGAGGAGCTCACTCAACAAGTGGCGACAGAAAATCCTCTCAGACGACCCATATGCCGAGTTCAATCCCTTGAATGATATCCGTGCCGTTCGCCACTCTGGATGTGGTAATTCCTTCATCGTCAAAGAGCCTTTCGACCTTACACGCTGGCGCTCCCACCTCAAAGCTTGTAACAAAAAGCCCAATAAAAAGGCTGCGGCGACCCGGTCCTTGTTCACGATGGGTTTCACAAAGTTAGGGTCCCAGAATACCACAGTAACAATGTCAGCTGTTGGGAGGGGTTCGGAAGAGCTGCTAATGAAGCCATGTCCCGGCATCTCCGAGTTAGATGATGCTCGAGTTCATGCTTATCTGCACAGAACGGCAGCACCAGGAGGCGGAGGACGTAAGGTAGACACAATTGCAAAGGACTTGTTTAAGAAGACTTTCAGCAAGCTTTCGAAATCCAAGAAAGAAGAAGTGATGACTGCTCAGGTGCATGGCCATACATGGAAGAACGACCACCAAAGACTTCGCATCTTTTCCACGTCCTGTCAAAAAAGCACACCTGACCGTACACCGAACCGTGCGCTCCCTTGTGAGGCATGCCAAGTTGTGTTTGTGTCGCGGGCGTTCAAAACTGCACTTCAGAAGCCAATGCCGTTACCCAAAAATCAAATATACACAAATAAGCAATATCGCAATAAGATTTTGGGCGAAATTTATGGGAGGACAATTGGGCTCAAAGAAATTATTGAGAATCCAGTACGTAACCTAATCGGCCCACTCTCGGTTCAGATTTGACATAACTCTGTTAACTAGAACGCAAAATCCACACCCTGTGTTCAATATGCTCAAGGTGCCCTCAGTGGTAAATATGACGATAAAGTCTTCAGTGGACTGATTGAAGCGGTGGTCACACAAAAAGACCGTGAGGAGCGTGGAGTTGGAATGCAAAATTTCTGTTACGCTCCAGCTTGGGATGAGCTTTGCCATATCCTCAGTGTTCACAGTCCCCGTGGGTATCGAGCACTCAAGGAACATCTTCCTATGCCGAGCGAGCGAACCTTCAGAACACGGGAAGCCTGTCAACCACGGTTTCCTCTCGAGATCTGTCAACGAACCTTTGACCTTGTGGATGATCATTTAAAGGAAATTGACTATTATGGGCCTACCTCCCTCAGCTGCGATGACACCAAGTTATTTAGCACATTCCGCCTTTATTACGATGGAAAAGAGAAGTGCCACTTTTTGATTGGTGGCGTTGATGGTCCTGTGCGTGTACTTGATCCTGAAAACTTGAAGGAATTGCTAGATAGTTTGAAGGACAAAAAGGCCACAAAGGTAACGGTTCTTCAGTTTTTTGGGCCTTCCTAACAGACCTTATTTGAACAGGTTCGACTATGGTGCCTGACCATTGCTGCTCCAAAGGTTACACCTATAATTATTGCCGCAATTCCCATCCCAAGCAACCTCAACGCTGAAACACTGTACCCCATGACACGGAGGATTCTTGATGGTTTGATCAATCGAAAAGTTGAAGTCATCTCATATGCTTGTGATGGAACTGAAGTTGAACGAGCAGTCCAGAGACTTATTATTGAAAGGGCAGACTCGACAATCAAATATGTTCTCAAGAACCCTCGGAAAGGTGGCCCCAATATCAACATCGTGATTGCCGTCATAAAAGGACAACCTGTATCCATCGTTCAAGATTCCAAACATGCGCTGAAGACTTTCCGTAACAACCTCTTCTCTGGCGCCCGGCTTCTTGTACTTGGGAATCATATTGCTGTGTATGAACACATCCGTGAACTTGCGTATGAGAACCACTCGCCGCTTTATGTGCGTGATGTTGAGAGACTCGACCGTCAAGATGACAATGCTGCGACTCGCCTCTTCGCCGCCGATACCCTCAAATATCTTTGCGACAATCACCCTGATTATCTGGGTGAAATCGTTTACCTTTTTGTCTTCGGGGAACTTATCGATGCATACCAAAACCGCTCTATAACCCACAATGAGCGTGTCAAACTTGTCCTTCGAGCACGATATTTCTTGGATTCCTGGGAAACATTCATAACCGCCTCAGGATACTCCAAAACTATCTATCTTCTTTCACGAGAAGCCCTGGATATCACACGAATCATCATTGAGGGATACCTTGCACTTGTTCTCATTCATCGTGACCATGTCCATGATGTTTTGACACCATTATATCCTTGGCTGCACTCAAGTGAAGCTTGTGAACACACCTTTGGGGAAGCTAGACAGGTCACAAAGGACTTTACGATGCTCGATTTCCTTTACATGGTTCCCAAACTTAGGATCAAAATGCGGGGGGCAATATTTAAAGCAAAGACCTCAAATACAAAGTCCAGAGCAACCGGTTACTCCCATACTTATTTTGATATGGCTGGTTTGGATCAAAGGAGCCTATCGACCTTTCCCTCAGATGACGAGATCTCCATGCTTGCAGAAACAGCGGCGGAAGAAGCTGATAGCTTGATTTCTCTTCTGGGATTGGTTCCAATTCAAGTACGGAACCTACAACATACAGCTGTGGTATTGCCCGGAATCGATTCTTGGTTATCTCGTGTATCTTTGGACGCCGACCTCGAGGATAACGCCTCCATCCTTTCACAAAATGAGGAAGTTCTATCAGAAGCAGAGCACCTTCAGTTTCTCCTTGACCGCGAAGAAGACTTCACCCTTTCTCGCTCAAAATCTCAAGAAGCCGAGATCACAAATCTGACTTGTGCAGCCCTAGCGTTAACTACAGATGAGGTCACACATGTGTGCATAGCAATTCCTTGATTCCCTACTCATTTTCACGCTGAAGTGGGTGTGCATTTAGTCACACATTTGCTGCTGAAGATGAAGATGCAATCAAGGATTCCATTGAGCAAGATTTCTACCAAATCCGACAGGACCAGCGCCAACTTCAAGAGCTCCGACTGGGGGATGAACCCAGCAAACCCGTTGGAAAGGGGTCACTAGCGGTTACCGATCTCAACTTTGATGCAATGGTTGAAATGCGGTTCACACATCAGACTCGACAGGCGGCCACTGGTGTTCGTACGAAACTTGGTGATGTTCCTGAGGACAGACCCGAAGAAACCATTCGCAAGAAAATCATCCGCCGTTTCCATGCAATATTGAAGGAAGAACAAGACGATCTTGCGGTTGGGACAGGCCTTGAGCGTCGTGCTCGTTGGATTTCGGCAAAGGGGGGACAAGCGTCCCACAGCAGCGCAGCGGCTGGAAATGCGGCCAATGCAGTGGCGGCAGCTACAACACAGGCAACCAAGGTAAGTGTTGTTGGACAAATAGTCTGTTGAGTATACAATGTTTTTTACCAGGCTTTGGCACACCGTCACAAAGTTTTTCGGAATGCGAAGGTCCCTCGAGTGGAGTTGTTATCAAATGCTCGGATTAGCATACACCGAAACCTCTCCAAAGGTGATTATGCGGTAATCATAGTTGACGACGAACTGCGCATTGGACAAGGTATTTGAAAACCCTTGCTCTCTCATCTTTGTTTACTGAAGTACTTAAATATACTATAGTCATCGTCATGTATCAAAAGACAGCAGCAAAAAATGGGAGGCATGAACCAGCAGACGTCACGAGCAACATTGCCGCGCTTTCGCGGATTGTTCTTCAGGTTTTCGAACACAGTGGCCACGGCAACCACTTCCGTTCTATTCCAGAAGCGACTGCGTTGCTTCAAGTTCACCAACATGTCCTGCTCCCACCAACAAATTTTCTCGCAGTGTTGAATACTCGGCCACTAAATGTCAATAACAACGGATTTAACCTCTCTCCAGCCGATATGGAGTTCTTCAATGACTTGATAAGGGGGAAAGCTCAGCTGAAAAAGGCGATGAAGGACTTCAGGAAGCGAGAAAAGGCCGAGGACAAGTCCTAGCTTGGTATTTTAGCTGGATTTCGGTTTTTCAATAAATTTTAAGCGCTCCAGAGGCCAGATACCACAATCCGGACAGATTTTGGCCCTATAAACGGCTAGATACATAATCCAGACAATGTTCTGAAATTTCGAGTTAGGCCGGATAAAATCCGGACCAACTTTCTTAAAATCGGTCCGGACAAGAATCCGGAAATTGGCGTTTTTAGTATCTATCATTTTGCAGGACTTTCGGGGGTCCTAATAAGCTAGACATACCGGATTCATTGAGTTTTTCTGGGGAAATACCTGCGGCCAGTCGTGCAATACCTGTGGTGAATTGTATGGTAAATAAATCTCTGATAATTGAGCAATGGATTAAAGATAATTACCGTGTTGTGCGTTGGAAGTTGATTGAATGGGATGGTCAGATTGTAAGAGTGTGTACTCAAGGTGTATTCAGCTCGCAGGAAGGGGTGGGTAAACGATAAGTGAGCTGCTGGCTTGTCTGGTCTTTTTGTCATAAGACGCATGGCAGTGATGAACAGATGTAGAAAATTATTGGTTTAGCATTGGATGGCTCAGCTTCTCTCGACTTTTCCCTATGTACTTTCTAACCGCAGGCCGGTAGCTTTTCCCCACAGGGGTTTTTGATGCACCCAGACCGATGCGACTTTAAATTTTGCTTCTGATCTGACGGGGTTGATTTATTAGTCAGCCTTAGTAGGCCTTAGTTCGTATATTGAGCGTAGTCAGATTTCTCATTGTAATAATTGTAACAAAAAGAAGATAGATTTTGACGCTGATTGATGTGTTGTTTGAATATTCCCGTCCAATGCCGTCTAATCCCGTTGACGGCCGTAGTTTAACGGCATTGGACGGGTGTTGTCCGTCCCGTCCACCGTCCGTATAGATGGTTGCATAGGGCCCTGACGGCACGGGTACGGTGACCGTACTATGGGACCGTCTATACCGTGAGGTACGGTCACGGTGTGCAGCCCTATTATGGGCTGCTGCTTGTTTGTTGGCAGTTACTGTGTTGGTTTCACGACGGTGCTGCACTTATTTGATAACCTTAGGGCTTGATGAGTAGGGTTACCAAAGTTCAGTTCAGAACTGACTCATGAACCTGAACTGAACTGAACTGAACTGATAATTCAGTTCAGTTCAGTTCAGGTTCAGGCTTTTAGAGATTTACGGTTCATGCAGTTCGAACTGAACTGAACTGCTGAACCGTTAGGTCCCAGAAGGCCAGGCAATTCTCTTCTTTTGACTTAACATTGTATGGAAAGTGATCCTTCAGTAATTTATGAACATTGGAATGGTTTGGCAGTCCTTTTGAGCATGAAATAATGGCTAAGGAAGGAGGTAATGGCCAGATTTGGTATGTGATGTTATTATGTCAGCATAGATCAGTACTGCCTATTTAGGAAAATAAATATAAAACAATAGTTTTCTGTGTTCAAAAGGAGTTCTGAGATCATATATGAGTGGAAATCAAGTGGCTAAGGGCTAAGGAAGGTCTTTGTACAATAAATTTTCAGAAAAAGGTAAAATTTCAGATTTTATAATGGTTCTTCAGTTCAGTTCAGTTCGAACCAGTTCTTAAATGGTTCAGTTCAGTTCAGGACCATATGCAAACAGTTCAGTTCAGTTCAGGCTGAGGAGGTGAAGAACTGAACTGAACTGAACTTTGGTAACCCTATTGATGAGTAAATGTCGATAGGCAGGATCAAACTTGAAATTTGCAGGGGGGGTGCAACGAAACAAAGTACTGAGAAAAACAATGATGAGAGGACACAGGAACCTGCATGCAAGAATCCTTGACGAGCCAGAGAATACAAGATTTCCTTGTTGACGCTGTAATACAAGTCTAGATGACAAAGCTTGATCGCTCTGATCTCTCGTGATTACACCATCTTTTTGTACCACCATAAACACGACGCTCGCGTCCTCAGAGACTACACGCGTAGCTTCAAGATCCAACTACTTCAACCTTCAATTCCCTGCCCCAGGAAGTCCAAGTTAAAATCTTGCACCTAGACTCTATGCTGCGCCTCAGGGCCTCAGTACTCAGTAGGTATCCACTTTTTACTCGCCACCATCATACTCATTCAATCTCCCAGGCAAGCATGTAGGCCGCTGTACCAAGCATCCAGGGCATCTTCAATACTTCAAAGCGTCATCGAGTTCACTGTTCTTTCAGTCTCTGTGCGGACTTACCTCCCTCTTCAACTAGCCTAACCTCGATAGTACAAGGACAACAGGTTTGAGCAAACTTGCAGGCTGTGCCCACGACCAAAAGTCACCTTCACGCTCTGCAAGTTGTACTAGCCTTCAAGGTGCGCTTGATGCAGACCATCTTCGGCAGCGTACTTCGAACGACTGTCACGTTATTCATCGAAAAGAGAGCTTTGACGTGGAATTAGTGCCAATGGCTGCTTTTTACATGTGTAACCCTCTTTTCATCCCGGCTAATATATGACACTCATTCCTTCTTCATTCCAGGACTCTGAATCAACTCTGACGACATATACAATTTGACCCTCGGTCACAAGTTCAACGTTCAACTTCAAGCCAACGCATCAACTTTTTCTCAGCCCTCCTCCCGCATGGCCCAATCCGCAGCTACCCACTGCCGCGGCGTCTTCAGACATTACGATCAACCATCAGCTACACCTCCTGCCCGCGTCACAACCCACATGTATATGTCTGTCTTCTCTGGCCTTACCGTCTCATTAGGTTCTGTGCACATTCAGCGCCCCTCCAGGTTTGCCGGTACCTAGTAGCAGGCACAGCAGTCCCTCGTCCCTGATCCCACTTTCTCTCCGTCATGCTTATCCCCTCCCCTGCAGTGACTGGTGCTGCTACCCGACCTTCCTCTTCCCCATCCTTCATCGTTTGACGTCCCCTCCTTCAGGCTCATCGGCAAGTCGCTACGAGCCCACCTGGAGAAGGCGCATATAACGGATGTGTGAAGCTTGAACTATCAAAGCCGCATCGTTAGACCACCCCCACCGCTTCTATTTTCGACCTAACACTCAAGTCCGGATGGCATATCAATTTCACCCGCGCAGCCCGGTGTTGTTGTAATACTAATAATTCTAGGAAAAGTAACGATCACAAGACATCGTTTATCAAGTTCAATGCAAATTGAAAGAGGCGACTTATCTCTCCTTAAAGTCCTCACGTCAGTCATCAATGACTTCAAGGTAGTGGTGTGGGTGTATTAACTTAATTAAGTGAAGGTCCTTCGTGCTGTGATACGGTAGTTGCACCTTGAATCCAAGCAAAGCGTGGTACATGGGACAGAGAGCACAGTGACGACATTTGGATACAGTTCAAAGCTTGGAACACCACGCGAAAGCTCAGCCGTCTGAATGCCTGAGTACGATCTCCCGTACACATTACTACCCCACAATGTGTCGATCCCCGAAGGCATTGCAACCAACGTCACAGGGGAACCGATGGCTCATGACCACCCTATATATGAGAGTTGTTTTTCTTCCTTGCGCTTTTCTGCCTCATCAACGCCTCAGGGCCTTGATGTCTGGTGTTGACGTGGTCTGCGACATATAAAGATGGGTATGCGATCATGGTCTGCGATAATGAACAACGCACGAGGATTGACTCTGGAGATCATGGTTCTGGTGCTTGTCTGTGAGGCAAGTGCTGGATATCAATCTCGACTGACATTATGGTATTTACTAAGTGATAAATTTCAGTCATGTCTTATCTGTGCTATATCCGTTCAATGCAATGCTACGACGTCCATGTTGCATGAATGTTTATTGCCCTCGTTTCTTCCTATGCATGTCGCAATGAAAGCGCACGGCCAACATGAGGCAGTGTTGATTCCATATACTAGGACGTAAACTCACAAATTCCCAACTATACTTTGTCTTCCACATACTTTTGTCTTCCAAACACGCTCTGCCAATCTATCCATCTTTCTAATACCCACAATGGTCACGTTCGACCATATTGACGAGGCTGAAATTGTAGCCTCCTTCGCCCACAGTCCAGGACAATCACCACCGCTCGAATGCGCGACCGAAAACGCCGCACAACAGAGTACTCCAATTCCGGCTCTAGACAGCGGTGTGGGGCATATTAAGTCCTACTTTTCGAAGGTCCTTTGTGCTGTGGGACGGTGGTTGCACCTTGAATCCAAGCGAAGCATGGTACAAGGGACAGAGGGCACAGTCGCGACATCCGAACACAGTCTAAAACCTGGAACGCCACTCGAAAGCTCAGCCGTCTCGATCTCTGAGCACGATCTCCCATACAAACCACCACCCCACAGCAGTGTGTTGATCTCTGAAGACACCCTGTCGCACCAACCAATGCCATCAGCAAGTCGAAAAGGTTTATTGAAGGGTGAGAATTAGTTCGTTTCCTTTGCCGCGTGCCCTTACTCTGCGATTCAGACATTTTTCTTGAATGTTCGCCGCCTCATCACTTCAATGATGAGCTAACGCTGTCTATCGTTCAGGGTTGCAACAACGAGAACGTACGCCTCACGAAGATCTCTTCTAAGAAATGGAAAGCCGTTGAGAATATCGACTTGTGAGTGATTTTTCGAAAAGGGTTTGTTAGCTAAATCAAAATCCAGTCAACACGATGCCGGCGATATGATGTTGATCGTTCACTCGAAGGATGGGGGTGATGTTGCTTTCCTTACATTCACGGCCAACGTCATGGTGTGTGCAGAGGAAGGTACGCTAAAGATATTCATTTGTCCCCCCTACACGTGCTTATTATGGTCGGCCTGTAGACACTCCAGCGGAGTATGTGTTCGCGTCATTTAAAGAGGATAATCCCATGTCCATCAAAATGACCTCTACAATATGTATGTGAGGTTGACCGCTTTCAGATCCATCTATTGACTGATTTGTAGCTTCAAGTTCTACCTTTCAGTCAGGTGCTATGAACGGTGCCAGAGGAGTAGCACTAAGTACTATCTCTGACTTGCGTAACGCTATTACTACCGCCGAGACATTCCAGCGGCGCTTCGAAGAGACAGGAAACATGGACGACATTACTCAAGTAATTTTTCATTATAAAAAGGCAATTTCCTTGATTCCACCTGGTCTCGATGTCCTTCCCGAAGTTCCCGTCATATCCTACAACCTTGGAAATTCGTACTTCCGTCATTTTGAACACACCGGCAACCTCCAGGATATTGACCATGCCATATACCACCACCAGAATGCTGTTGAATCCACCCCTTCTGGCCATGCCAACCTTCCAAGTAGGTTCAACAACCTTGGAACTTCATACTTACGTCGCTTTGAACACACCGGTGACCTCCAGGACATTGACCGTGCCTTATCCCACCACCAGAACGCTGTTGAATCCACTCCCTCTGGCCATGCTGACCTTCCAAGTCGATTCAACAACCTTGGAAATTCGTACTTATGTGGCTTCGAACGCACTGGTGACCTCCAGGATATTGACCATGCCCTATCCCACCACCAGAATGCTGTCGAATCCACTCCTTCTGGTCATGCTCACCTTCCAAGACGGTTCAGCAACCTTGGAAATTCATACTTACGTCGCTTTGAATGCACTGGCGACCTCCAGGACATTGACCATGCCCTATCCCACCACCAGAATGCTGTTGAGTCCGCTCCTTCTGGCCATGCTCACCTTCCGGGTTTATTCAACAACCTTGGAATTTCGTACTTATGTCGCTTTAAACGCACCGGCGACATTTGGGATGTTGACCATGCCATATCCCACCACCAGAGCGCTGTCCAATCCACTCCTTCTGGCCATGTTGATCTTCTGAGTTGGTTCAACAGCCTTGGAAATTCATATGCACGTCGTTTTGGACACACCGGCAACCTCCAGGATATTGACCATGCCATATCCCACCACCAAAATGCCGTTGAATCCACTCCTTCTGGCCATGCTGACCTCCCGAATCGGTTCAACAACCTTGGAACTTCGTACTTACGTCGCTTTGAATACAATGGCGACCTCCAGGATATTGACCATGCCCTATCCTACCACCAGAATGCTGTTGAATCCACTCCTTCTAGCCATGCTAACCTTCCGAGTCGGTTCAACAACCTTGGAAATTCATACTTATGTCACTTTGAATACACTGGCGACCTCCAGGATATTGACCATGCCATATCCTACCACCAGAAAGCTGTCCAATCCACTCCTTCTGGCCATGCTGACCTTCCGAGTTGGTTCAACAGCCTTGGAAATTCGTATGCACATCGCTTTGAACACACCGGTGACCTCCAGGATATCGACCATGCCATATCCCACCACCAGAACACTGTCCAGTCCACTCCTTCTGGCCATGTTGCCCTTCCGAATTGGTTCAACAGCCTTGGAAATTCGTGCGCATGTCGCTTTGAACGCACTGGCGACCTCCAGGATATTGACCATGCTATATCTTACCATCAGATTGCTGTTGAAACCACTCCTTCTGGCCATGCTGACCTCCCAGTTTACTCCAACAATCTTGGCAAATCTTACTGGCACCGCTTCCAACACACAAGTTATTTCCCTGATGTCCAAAACAGTGTTGCTTCATACCGTCAAGCTGCTGAGGCAAATGGCACCCCATCCATTCGTCTGCAGTCTGCCATGCTTGCGGCCAAGCTATCCTCAGACTTTGATGACTTTCACTGCTTAGTTGATTTTGCGAATGCCATTAGTCTGCTCTCAGAGGTTGCTGGGTTGGAACAAACAATCCATCGCCGTCATGCTAACCTTCGCGACTATTCTGATCTTGTGGGATCTGCTGTGGCTACCGCTCTCCGTTTCAATAAAGCTGATCTTGCACTTGAATGGCTTGAGCAAGGCCGCTGCTTGGTGTGGAATCAACTCAACCAACTCCGTACACCAATTGACAATCTTCGCATGGAGAATCCATCCTTGGCCAATCGCTTCATACAGGCCGCAAGTACTTTAGAGTCCTACGGAAATCGTTCAGCATTGTCAATTCCTTCTTCGCATGCGACACTTGCAGAAAACATTCGCCTTCAGGATGACACTCAAAATCATACCCTCCACGCTACAGAGTATAGGCAACTTCTTAAAGAGATTCGGGATCTTCCAGATTTCCATGACTTTCTTCAGCCACCTAAGGCCAGCGACTTCCTGTCCTCATTACCTTCTGATGGTCCAGTCGTCATCTTCAACATTCACGACACCCGATGTGATGCATTGGCTCTTATAGCTGGGATATCGGAACCTCTGCACATCCCTCTAGAGAACTTCAGTCTCGTGCAGGCAGAGCAACTACAGAAGACCCTTCAAGTTGGCCTACTCAAGCAACGGGAGGTGGAAGATCGTGATCGCATGCCTCTGCGTGTCAGCCTTGATCCATCATCCATGTCGCTTGTTCTAAACGAACTGTGGTGTAAAGTTGTCGAACCAATCCTCAAAGCGCTAGGATACTCGGTAAGGTGTTGGCTATTGTCAACTTATTTATGCTGATCTTTTGCAGTCCCTCCAAATCCTTCAGATCAACGCCGTATATGGTGGTGCCCAACTGGCCCACTCGCATTTCTTCCACTCCATGCAGCTGGGGTATACGGCCCAGCATACGAGCGAGGATCATACATTTCCGATTTTGTAGTTTCGTCATATACATAGTGTTGCCGAAGTCCGGTTCAGTCCGGTTCTTTCCAAATTTTGGAGAACCGAGAGTCGAACTTTGGGTTCAGTCCAGACAACCAGTTGAACCTTGGACTGGATGGTCGGTTCAGGTTCAAGAGGGTCCGGTTCAGGTTCAATATTGGTCTGAACCTGAACCGAACATATAAATTTGAGAAAAACATACATAATTTGTACATAAGCTACTGGAGTCATTCAAAATCGCTCTCGCGGCCTTTTCCCTTGCATGCGGCATCCACTTTGACATCAACATCACCATTAGTCTTGAAAATGTCTAAGAGGTTAATTGTGTGTTTTTCAGCATCCAAGCGAGCACCAACGTGCCCATTTCGATAAGCATTTTTGAGCAATTGGAGGGCCTCGAAGACTTCAACATTGAGATGGTTGCGTTTGGCAGTTCCGGTGGTCCCTCCACTCGAAAATGCTCGCTCTGAAGGTGTAGCGGACCCTTGAATAGCGAGATAATCACGGGCCATACTCGAAAGGGTAGGATATTGGAAGGAGTGATGCTATGAAGTTGTAACAGGTTAGAATGGATGTCCAACAATGAAATCCAAAATTACTTACTCCCCACCATGCAACCACGCCATCAACTTCTTCGAGAGGGCTATCTAAGTACCTCTTGAGCTCGTCTCTTGGCCCTGAACTGAAATGCTCAGCTTCTTGATGAGAGCGGACAGAAGCACGCATCCAAGAATATCCATATTGAGTACTGGATACATTGCAAGCTGAAAAATCAACATTAGAAAAATATATTGAGACCAATATTTATTCTAGCGTACATGAGGATGTGATGGGAACTGAGAGTTCTTGGGCAGGTGTGACGTAGTAAGCATCAAACTGGAAATTGTTCAGCCCCTCATTCACGACCCAAATAGGATTTATAGAGCAGCACGCACCACTTTCTCGAGCTGAGCCATACCTGCGGTGTAGGATTTGGCATCCCACTTGTCAAGTGCATATGCATTCTTGATGTTGGGATCAAGAACTGTAAATAAAAGTGTGAGTGAGTAGATTTTGATTGAGGAGCCGATACGTACAGAGGCAGATGAAATAGGCATCAGTATCATTCACTTTGTTATACCATTTATCTAGATTCTCAATCCCTTTGTAAATTGGGCCCTCGACTTCTGAGAACTTAGGGTGCTGCGCCATATTACCCCAAGTTTCTTTAAGATATTCAAGGATGGGGATTGTTTTTTTTTTTTTTTTTTTTTTTTTTATAGGGGTGGTGGCCGTGGGCAGCTGCTGTTCGTGTTATCCTTATCTCTATCTAACTGACCTCTAATAAGAGTTAAAGTATAATAGAGGTGGTGGATGTGGGCAGCTGCGGTTCGTGTTATCCTTATCCATCTAAATGACTTGTGATAAGAGTTAATCTCTATTCCTATTGTGCTCGTTATTGACAGGTGTAGGTGGTGGAGATAATATGAAATTGAGAATAGTCTCCAGTCAATTGTGCTTGTCGTCGACGAGTGTACCTGGTGAGGTGAATATTATGTAATATGAAATTGGAAATAATGTCCAGTCAAAGCCCTACAATACAAACCAGAGATGATGAGAAATATACACAAACAGAATTCACCAACAAGTGCCAGGATTCAGAGAAAGGTGGGAAGGGGGTGTTGAACATGAAGAAATGATAGATTTCACAATAAAAGAAGTCCAGGAAGAGGTAGATGATGAGAGGCTGGAAAGAAGAAAAGTTAATGGACAGAAAGAAAATAAAGGAATCAGCATTTACCAATCAGAAAACCTGCACTCGTCTGAGACAAAAAAAACTGTGGAGGAAAAAGGAGAAGTTAATAAAGAGCAAGAAAAGATGGAAACAGATACTTACCAGTCAACGAATCCATGTGCGTTCAAAATTGTGGAATCAAAAGCGCAGCAGCACAACCAACAACACATTCTTAAACCTAGTATCACATTTATCAGCAGATTACAGCGTGGTCTTGATGAAAAAACACCCAGTAACACAAGATCTTACAACATTGTGCTCGTCGTCGACGGGTGTAGGTGGTGGGGTGAATATTATGAAATTGAGAATAGTGTGCAGTAAATCTACCTATTCCTATTGTGCTTGTCTTTGACATGTGTAGGTGGTGGAGATAATATGAAGTTGAGAATAATGTCCAGTCAATCTCTATTCCCATTGTGCTTGTCGTTGACAGGTGTAGGTGGTGGGGATAATATAATGAAATTGAGAATAGTGTCCATATGAGCTTCAAAGTACTGGTGACCTGGGAAGAGGCAAGTTAAAAGAAGTACATTGGAGAGTACACTTACCAAAAAATCCTACCACTCAGCAGGGCAAGCACAAGATGGGCACAAAACAAGTTGTTGGTGACAAGTGTGGATGTATGGCTTGATCACTTCCCTGATTGCTGGACTTATCACTTGATTCATCACTCATCTCATCAAAAAATTGCAAGTACTGGGTCCTGCATTGTAAAATTCTCCTTGGACCCCAGTATGATCCCAAGGCCTGACCCTAGTATGATCAAAGGTCCGACCCTAGTATGACCCTACTTCATCCTAGTAACCAGAGGACATGTGCAAAGTTGGGGTCCTCGAAAATCAGGTGGATTTTGAGGTGTTGGGCTTTTCTGTACTGTGATATGTTAGACGGCTCGTTGAAGAAAAAACTCGTGAATGTACACACCTCATTGATTTTGGGTCGGATAAATTCGCTTTCGTCGATGGTTGCGGGGGTCTCTGTGGAAGTCTCCGTATGCTGGGTCTCTTGGGAGGTCTGCGTATCTTGGGTCTCTTGGGAGGTCTGCGTATCTTGGGTCTCTGGGGAAGTTGGCGTAGGTTGGATAGCGGGGGAGGTCTGCGTATCTTGCATCATCTAGGTCTAAATTTCAGTCGGACATAGTTTCTCCTTGTTTTTGGAGGCTTACGGGGTATATAGGATTCAATTTAATGGGATGTATGGTATTGGTATTAGTATTAATACGATATAAACACAACGGTGATGGATGAGGGGGCCTGTAAAGTGACTAGACACCGAAACACGGTTGTCTGAGCGGGATTAAGGAAGAGGGCGGGATTAACTATTGACTGCACACCGAAACACGGTGTTCAGCTGTTTTGATTGACGTTAAAAGGGAAGATAAGGAGGTACTGTTGGCGAGGCGAATGATCGTAGTGGTGGAGAAGAAAAAAAAAAAAGTTGGCCCTGAGATCAAACTTGGACAAACAAAGAAGCAACTACATTATTACACTTTTAGAATACCCGTAATATATCATCTAATTAAAGACAAGCGCGCTATATTTATACATAAGTAGAGCGAACGGATATTAGGCCAAGGTCAGAGAATAATAATCATTCTAATGTTTAATTACAAGTAGTAAAATTTCAATTGCCTAAAGCATCGACGATGCGAACCCATTCATGTAGTATTTCCTTCTGCGCGGGTGTATGGGCCTCTGGGTGAAGATCCTTGTCTCCACAGTAAACGAAACAGGCGTCCAAATTGAAAGCCTCGACGAAGAGTTGGGTATTGTCTCGGCAAGTGGCTCGGATAGAGGCTGTATGAGCACTCATGCACAATATAAACGTGCAAATTTTGAAAGTAACCTCTCCGGGAAGGAGCATTTCCTGGACATTTTCGACCGCATCGAGATAGGGTTGGGTGAATTTGAAACAAACGTTGAGTATCGGTGGTTTGAGGTTCTTGACAATGGCGATGAGGGGAGAGTTGCGAGGAGCTAAACGAAAGAGCGGTTACTAACAGAGAGGTAAAAAAAGGGAGGGCTGCTCACTGCGATCGACAATAGCAAGGCCAGTCAGGTGGGTACATCGTGCCAGAAAAGAGTGGCAGTCCCTCGTCAGAAAAAAGGAGGGCAAGATATCAGTCTTGATGATGACAGTGCGAAGAGTGGCTGGAGGAGGGTCCGTGATATGCGTAAAGACACTGGCTGTAACCGATAAAATCTCGAGTAAGGGGGTAAGAGGCACAGAAATTGCACGTTCCGAGGGATAAAAGTGGCCAATGTCTAGGCGAGTTAGACGAGCGGCCGCAGCGTTGATCAGTAATGGAGAGGGGTGTATATGGACAAATGAAATTCGTCGTAGATCGGGGGAGGTGGCTATCAGAGTTTCTAGAAGGGAGAGGAACGGTAAAGCGCTGGCAGAGGTAATGGATTGTCTGGGATGTGCGGCCAGAGTAATTCATAGATGTTTGAGCTTGCGATAGGGAGGAAAGTTCTGCAAAAACTTGGTGACGACACCAGCCGAGGTCTGGTCGCTCAAAATACTAAGCCGTTCGACCAGGTGGCCACAGTTGGGATACTTGTCAACCAACTTCGTTTGAGTGTGAACCATGTCAAAGGTGTACGTCCAGCCGAGGTGAAGGTGGCGGATATAATCGGGTGCCATCGCCCAAAAGGCCTCTGGGATGTGTTGGGCAATGTTCGTGTCGTTGAGGTATGCAAAAATCTGAGAACGGGTCTCAACAGGTAATACTGGGAGGGGCATATTCTGCAGGTTAGTAACGATTTAGACACATGAGATTTATAGCGAGTGGAGAAAAAAATTAATTGCCAAGAGAAGACAAGAACTGCGATTATCTACACCGGATATGGTACATTAAATTCCTCTTTCCATCTAATAAGATCCCCTGGATGAACCCAACCTGGAGGCGTAAATAGAAAGTCCTCGGGGCCGGAGGAAGACTGAAGGGAATGACAGACATCGAGCTTCAATGCCATCTTGGTCTGAAGCTTCTTGGCAAGCTGCTTGGCGTATTCCACATCCGGCATTTCCTTGACCTTGTATTTCTTGGGCCGTTTGGAATTGTATATGACAAGGTCCCGGTCAGCGATAGGGCCTGAGTAGTCAGAGACATGGAGAACCATTCTACACAACGCTGCCAGTGATTTTCGACGAAGATCTGGACATAAACAAAAAGGGTTAAATACAGCATCAGAAAAAAAGAAGGCACAGCACGTACGAGATTCTTGGAGGATAGGCAGCGCAGCCATCATCATCATGATCGTGAGGGTGGAATTCGGATGCGTTTGATTGGTGAATCGCGAATTTGTCCGCTTGTCAATCGCGCGCCAGAGCTCGGTCAGATGAAGCGAATTGTAGGTATAAAAATGTCCACCAAGGACAACAGACGGTACGGGCGTGTAGACCTCGTGTTTGCAACCGGGGTATTGAAAACTGGAAGGGATAATCAGTTAAGAGGTAGAAAACCACAGGATCAGGGCTTACATTAGATCGCCCGGGGTTGCATAAATGACAAACCGCTCCGAGTTCTTTGAGTATTCGCCGTCTCCAGTAAAGGCATCGTTGTGCAGTTTGTTGGAGGCCTCATAAATGTCTTTGCGCGATTTAAAACGGTCATGGCGTGGAGAGCGCATGAGAACCCAGATTTTGAGCCCATGGAGTACCTGGGACCAGGTGCCATAGCCCTCGGCATCATGGTGGGCGTACGTGTGCCAGAGGGCCTGGTGGAACAGCAGCCAAGAACTGGAGCTTTGCACATCGAGTGGTATTGACTCCCGCACCCTATGAAAAGGATGTTGGAGTTGATACCACGCCGTGTGTCCTTCGTCGACTTGGCTAATATGACTTAGTAATGGGGAGTGGAAATAAAGAGAATGTTTACCGGATGAGCTCTGGTCTGCTCCCATCGACCGTTGGACAATGCAACACGCATTGGATCTTGTTGGGATCCCTTTGACCTTCACAAAAGTCCTCCAATGTCATGAATTTGAAGGGCATGGCCACGTCTTCAACTCTTTTGGCGCCATCTGGAACTATAATTAGACATGTTTCATAAAGAATGGAATAGATACGAACCGTGAACGTTGAGCGTCTGGCCCGGGGGTATCCTCATACCCTTCCAAATTTGCTGGGCATCGAGGGGAATGGGACGGTATGGGCACCCACGCACGACAACGGCATGGCTTTGAGCGATTTGTTCCCGAATGTGTTGTCCAAGCGCGAATTCGTCCGCGTAGTCTTCATATCGGACAATGGATATCCAATCGCTTTCAGAGGCCGGTCGACCGGTTTCTGCCAAACCTCTAACGTGTTTCTCGTCCTGACGATAACCTTAGTATAAAACCCATTTAGATTTTTGACGAAAAACATACCTTTGCCATGAGGTTCTCCTCGGGATTGTCTGGGTGCGGAAGCCAAGGGAGGTTGGTCTTGACAGTCCCACCAGGCCAGACGACGCTTGGCGTCTGCGGGAGGAACGGGCAGCCAACGAGAGTCGTATAGTCGTGTTCAACGGGGACACGAGGCGGAATACGGATGGTCAGCCGTGAGGGGGAAGCCTGAGAGGACCGTGGAGTGTCAATAACATCTGCATTGGCTCTATCTGATGCACCGAAGGAAGGTGGGTCGATATTTGGACTCTGATAGGGCTCTGGAGTGCCCGGCGCGCATGCATATGCGTCATCTGGTGGACTGGAGAGACTTGAGAGTGATTTACGAGGCCAATTAATAAAAGACTCACTCGGAGGATCCCAAGGCCGTGAGAGGGGAGAGGTCCCGCAGGGCTTGGTCTTCAGGAGGATCTGGCAACGCTCTGGATGGACATTGAGTTAATGGTTAATATCATGGTGAAATTTAATTTCTACCGAGGTGTGGGCGATCTGGGCACTGTCAGGCACATGGGTTCGTCATCTAAAATTTCAATTATACTTGAAGGACTTTAGCGATAAGAGGTAGTCGTATGGAGGTATAGTGCTTACCTAGTACTTGGAGGTACTGTCTCTGTGGCCACCGTAAAGGGCAGGGGTTCATCTTCAGCGATTTCAATTGTGCTGAAAGGTAATGAGCAGATAGAAGCATTCGTAGGAATTAACAAGACCTACCATGGAATTTCGGGAAGAGACGAGTAGGACGCCCATAGGTTCGCTCTGTTGTTGTTTAACGTCGAGTTTTACTCCGAGTACTCAAAGTATGGTTGCAGGTTGTCGGGTAATGTGCTCGGAAGTTATATAAAGTTTTGTGCACGCACTACACAACCTACAAAGCGTTCTCACTGACCGCTGATGTAACGAGACTGTTAACAGGAGCTGCGTGACCTTGTGTGCCGCCTCTGGGTCTTATACGGTGGAAAGCCAGATGTCGATAAGCTGATGGACGTCCTACCACAAAAAGCACGGAATAGGTAGTTCATTCGGCAAGAGAAAAAGAGACACCTACTATAAGTGGTTTAGAGATACAAGTCTTTGCGTACCTTGTAGGAAAGACGAGCGGAGCTCTGACAGGTACCGCTCCTTAATAGTGAGCCCACTACATGTAGAAATGTTTCGAGGTTTAATGTACAGGAAAATACGGCCTGCTAGAACTACAATGTCATTGTGGTCTGAAAACACGAACCGAGTCAAGACTAGGACCACTAATGTATCCCAGTGGCAAAGTATTGCCAAATTTCGAAAAGAATACCTATTAATCACTGATGCTAGCAAATCTCCTACTGGTAGTAAGCATAATTGTAGAAAACGGTTACTAATAACTTCAAATATAAATGATGGGCCAGCACATTACCAATTTACTTATGGTGTCCTTAGGTGGTTTTGACTCTCCATCCGTTCCCCAAAGCCTCGCTTCGCAAGATTCCACCAAATCTTAATCCCTTCGGTGGCTTTAACTCTCCATCCGTTTTTCCGAATCCGCGCCTCGCATAGTAAATAATCGCGGGTTTCCCGCACCCAAATAAACCGTTCACATTATATAATACAATACAATAACACTACACATAGCGTAAACCTGAACGAGTAAAGCTGTGCGCTAGTGTACTGAAGAGAAACAAATGTAACCATATAGAAATACCGGGTGGCGCGGAAAAAGAAGAATGATATGAAATTAAGGTGACGATTTTCTGGCACGATGCCGAAATTCGTTTAAGGAGAAGAATATTAGGAACGTATTGGTGGCAAAATGGCCAGCAAATCGGTTAGGTTTGGGTAGAAAATTCGGTGGGGGTAGGTGGTCAGGTAGTTCGGATGGGTTACAGGTGGGGTTTGAGGACCTCTAGGCTTGAGCCACAAGCTAGGTTTGTCGGGGGACAACTGGACTTATGAGAGTCCATACCGATAGCAACAACAGTAAGATGGAGTTGAATGTTTAGGTGTCGGGCCGGCTTTCTCAATAGCTCCTCCTCTAAGCCTCCGCATTCTCCCTCCGGTGATTGTTTTCGGCCATACGGGGTAAGAGTGAGAAAAAGCAACAGGAGGAAGGTAATTTAGAACAGGCGGTCCCTGTTTGTTGCTCGTTCTTTCCGCCGTCCGGACCTATGCTAGCTAGGACGGTTCGATTTCGCCTTTGTCCTTATAGTTTTCTTGTAGTACTTCCTTTTTGCTCGCATCCAAAGTAAAAAAGCATAACGATGTGACTTCTATGTTAGCATATCCAAACATCTGCTTTTCGTCAACGGCCTAGTAGCTTAGTTCGGAGACCCTCCGAAAATTAGGGTTTACTTCTACAACGACTTGGGTATCGGGAGCTGGAACTGTCCATAAAAATAAGTATGTTGGGGGGTTTCGTTGGCACATGAGTAATGGACAATCGGATTAAGGGTATCTGGGGCGGACCTACGGTGTCCGACCGGGGAGTTTGCGCCTACGACTGCTCATTCGACGGAAGAAGTGTTTGATTCGTTTAATATATGGCTGAGGAAGGATCGCTTTTCTATATATAGGTAGGCTAGAACTGCTTGTACCTACAGTCCGGTGGTTGCGGCTATCTAATGCTGCTCACTCAATTGATAAACCTGTAAAAGTGCGGGTGAAAGTTAAACGAGGTCCCTGTAGCTTCTTTAGCTTATAGAGGAAAACAACGCCCCTCTGTCGGGGCTACAGTCACTATGGTACGTTTGAAGGAGCATGCAGAACAGCTGGGTGGCACCGCATAGGTATATGAGTAAAAATAGATCAGTTTATCTTTTAGAATTGCTACTGGGTTGCGGGAGATGCCACCGGTGTCTATGGCAAGGGGTTTATGGAAGCATTCATAACAATTAGGGAGGCTTACAGGGAAAGGGCGATTAACGGAAAGTCGTGTTAACTTTAGCGGCTTCTACTTGGGTACGGGAAATGCCACCGGTGTTTATGGCAAGGGCTTTAAGGTACCATCCAGAACAATTAAGGATGCTTACGAAGATAGACGAGTAATGGAAAGTCGTGTTAACTTTAGCGGCTTCTACTTGGGTACGGGAAATGCCACCGGTGTTTATGGCTTTTTTTTTTTTTTTTTTTTTTTTTGGATATTGGAAGGAGTGATGCTATGAAGTTGTAACAGGTTAGAATGGATGTCCAACAATGAAATCCAAAATTACTTACTCCCCACCATGCAACCACGCCATCAACTTCTTCGAGAGGGCTATCTAAGTACCTCTTGAGCTCGTCTCTTGGCCCTGAACTGAAACGCTCAGCTTCTTGACGAGAGTGGACAGAAGCACGCATCCAAGAATATCCATATTGAGTACTGGATACATTGCGAGCTGAAAAATCAACATTAGAAAAATACATTGAGACCAATATTTATTCTAGCGTACATGAGGATGTGATGGGAACTGAGAGTTCTTGGGCAGGTGCGACGTAGTAAGCATCAAACTGGAAATTGTTCAGCCCCTCATTCACGACCCAAATAGGATTTATAGAGCAGCACGCACCACTTTCTCGAGCTGAGCCATACCTGCGGTGTAGGATTTGGCATCCCACTTGTCAAGTGCGTATGCATTCTTGATGTTGGGATCAAGAACTGTAAATAAAAGTGTGAGTGAGTAGATTTTGATTGAGGACTCGGAGCCAATACGTACAGAGGCAGATGAAATAGGCATCAGTATCATTCACTTTGTTATACCATTTATCTAGATTCTCAATCCCTTTGTAAATTGGGCCCTCGACTTCTGAGAACTTAGGGTGCTGCGCCATATTACCCCAAGTTTCTTTAAGATATTCAAGGATGGGGATTGTTCGAAACGCGCTGGGCTCTTTCGAGCTTGAGAATGTCTGCTTAGCACTAGCAGGCTCCTTGGACGATAAAAATAAATGGACACGTCAAAATAGAGCAAAGAGGTGAATAGTTGTTGTCGACATACCTTGAGAACTTCATGCATGAGCTCGAGCTTTTCCCAGTCGCGTTTACGAAGGTAGAAGTCAGAATAACTTTTTCCTTTTAGGTTAGGAACTTCATCGCTCTCATCTGCCAATTGTGCGAAGTGATTCAGTGCCTAGTATCAAATGAATCAGATCAACATAAATCCAGAACAATTGATTCTTAATCTACATACCTTCTTCAAACTCAAAGTGCGATCCAAAAATGCATATAGCGAAGCCCAGCGTGTTCTGACCCATAGCATAAGTTGCATGTAAGGGATATCAACATTCTCACAAGATTTAGCGAAGAATGCACATGCTTGAGGTGACGCACGGATCTTAAGAGTAAATATTAGTTATTCAGACAGATTGTATCATCAAGACAAGGGCTTACCTGCTTCACCAAAGCAAGTGCTTTTCCAACAGAATCAGAGATATCGACTTCATCGCCATCCTCTTCACCCTCAGAATCGTTATTTGCACCAAAGTCCCCGATTTTATTGACAATTTTCTGCGTTGATGAAGGAGCAACGCCTTGAATGAAATGACAAGCTGCGAGGTCAATCGAATGCTCCATACATCTTTAGATTTTTGCATTAGACTCTTTATTTCCTTTAAAACGAAAGTAACCTTACCGAACATAATGCTGTTTAGGATCCCAGTCAGCGAAATTGTCCTTCAATTGCCCTGCAACTTCTTTGATAGCAGAGAAGTTGTTGGATGCATTGTCTGCAGTAAACCAGCCAATCTATACATGGGTGGGTAAGGAATGCTGACTGATAGAATGCCTAAAAACACCTGCCTTCTGACGAATTCCATATTTATCAATGATTTGTATAAGAATACCTCCAATATTAGCCCCTGAATGATTTCCTTCAATGTGCGTAAAGCCTAGTTGCTCGCTCTTAAGCTCCCAATCCTGCGGACTTTCTTTGGCGCCAGCGATGTAGTGGCCGGTCATTGAAAGATATGGGTCTCCAGCCTCAGATGTCCAGGTATCGAATGTAAAAGAAACCTTTCCAGGTATATCCTTCACAACTCAATTATTAGCATGGAACTTAAATAACTCAAGCCTAAACTATTTACCTTGAAAATACCAGAAATCTTCTGCTCCAACATCTTTGCCCGTGAAAGGATTTGAGCACGAAGTTTGGTTCGATGGGGTAAGTCCTTTTCTGCAAGGGCAGGACGAAGATATGTGAGAAGGCGGCGGAAGGGCATCCTGTCGATTAGGTGAAAAGCCTATTAATGGCCGCTCTAAATTAGTGTGAATAGAATGAGAATTAACCGTTGAAATTACCTCATCCTCAGAGACAACGAATTCAACAATGTAGTCAAGCAGTCCCTTGGTTGTAAAGGCAGGTGGGCGAGGCTGGCGAGTGACGATACTATCAAGGGTACCCTGCTTTGTTGGCCTGTCAGGAAAATGTCAGTGTGTTAGTGTCAAGAAAGATATGTATGGCTCACCCAATGCTCTCAAGGCTGTCAGATTTTGCATAAACTCGCTCATTTGTTACTATACCAAGTTTCTTGCACCGCTCAGTGTAAATTTTTACATGTCCTGCGTTACTAAGGATTAGTTTGAAAGGATTAGAAAAATAGTCAATTGATGAGAAGAAGGATTTTACCGAGCAATATGATTATGGAGGGAGGTTACACTACCCAAGAAGAAACAACTACGGATTCGGATACCAGCATCCCTGACAAGTGGCATGAGATATGAAGCAAAAAAGTTAAGAGAGAAATGACTGACTGGCAGAGGGTACACCAGTGGCCATCTTCAGTCGCTCCTGTTTCGGGGTTGACATACTCCTTATCGCGCTTGAAGATGGTCCTAATATCGGCTGTGCGATCTGACTTGGGGCGATTTGCAAGGGCCTATGCAGATCGAAAGAATATTAATGGGATATGGGAGTAAAATACACAAGAATATAAACATACCTCACGATCGGTGTCACCCATAACCTTGGTAGCTGTGTACGCCTCTTCAACTGCTTCCAAGTCATCAAGCATCTCAGAGTCGATGTTAGCATCGCTCACAAAACCCTCTGTGTTAGCGGCACCACCATCCCCATGACCATCATCAACAGAATCTTCATCTTTCTCATCAGAGTCGGACTCAACCACATTTTTTCGGCAGGAAGGACGAGGCCGCTTCGACACATTGGGGCGTTCGGAGTTATCTGGGTCCAGGACACGTTTTGACGGATGTGAGACACGTGTAGAACGTCGTGATCCAGCAACCATGGTGGCTGGTGGAGGACCGCCATGAAAAAACGGATGGATGGTAGGTGATTTGGGAGGAAAAGTTGGAAAAGTTCCTGCTTGCTGGATAGGTGGAATGGGGGTTGGATCGTCAGGATCGTTGAACCATATGATCTCAGAGGGTTCAAGCATTGTTCCATCAGGCCCAAGCGCACACTGGTCAGAAGTAGCCATTTGATAGTGAGTAGATGGGGTTTTAGTAAAAAGTAACACTCACCGTAAATCGCCTCTTCACCCCTAAGTTATAAAGCTCTCTCTCGTCATTTTGAGATGGGGTATCCTGCCTTTAAACCAGGTCCACGTCGAGCAAGTTCCTTGCCTGTCAAACGAAGCATCATTGGCTGTGGACCTGTGGTAGAAGCTGCAGTTTTGTATCTAGTAATTAACAGAGAACATCAGGAAAAACCTCACTTGCTGATCCGCAGTTATAAGTTAGAATATGCTATAGTAAGTGCAAAATCTGCTGATTTAAGTTGTGAGTAAGTGGCATAAGGCAAATCAGCCCAATCAGCCAGGTGTCCTAAATATTGGAGCTGATTCTTCACTTATTCACACCTATTGGTTGTTTATCTGCTCAGAGAAAGTCACCAATAAGTCACTGATTTGAGAGAATTATAAATCTTAAATATCACTCAGAATTTTATCGAAGATGCACCAAAACAGCTACATATATTTATGCATGATATTCCAATAAGATAGATAGTTTTTTTTTTTTTTTTTTTTTTTTTGGTAGTCGTATGGATGTATAGTGCTTACCTAGTACTTGGAGGTACTGTCTCTGTGGCCACCGTAAAGGGCATGGGTTCATCTTCAGCGATTTCAATTGTGCTGAAAGGTAATGAGCAGATAGAAGCATTCGTAGGAATTAACAAGACCTACCATGGAATTTCGGGAACGGTATTTGTGGCCACCGTAAAGGGCATGGGTTCATCTTCGGCGATTTCAATTGTGCTGAAAGGTAATCAGCGGGAAAGGGACATTCGGAGGGATTAACAATACTTACGAAGGTATTTGGGGAACGGTATCTGTGGCCACCGTAGAGGGCGTTGGGTCATCGTTAAGATTTTCTATTTGACTAGATAAAAATGAGTATATGGATACGCCACGGTGGGTCGACAAGACGTACGAGGAAGTTTGCATGGTATCACTGACATCGGGGCTGTCTCCCCGCAACAAAAGGAGATATTCGATTTCTTCGATGTCCCTGGAGCAAATTGAAAGTGGGCGTGAAAATGTCCAAATAGTTAACTCACTCGTCGTAATCTATCGGCGTTGGTGGCCTGACATCCATGTTCGTCAAGATCGGATGGATATATATCTTTTCGCTAGGAAGGAGTCGGTATATAATTTGCTTAGTTTGTGAAGAAGGCAGCTTACTCGTCAGCATCCGCGTTTGAGGGGCCAGCCTGTGGCATCCAGGCGGGGTCTATGGGAATTAGGCTAACAGGTAATGAGTACACGGTTGCTTTGGGGGGTTGTATGAATAAAAATACCTGTCAAGGTCGAGGGCTATGGGTTCAGCAACATCTTCATTTGGGATTAAAAGCCTCCCAGAGGCTTGATTCGATGATCCGGCAACTGCTTTTCGTCTACAAACCTATACGATTGTATCTTCAGTGTAGCAATACGAAAAAATGAAACCTACGCTCGTTTTTCCTTCATGATGTTCTTTTGATATTCCTGTTTCCGCTTTAGCTTGGCAGGATCGATCGTATCCAGGCCTGCCGCCTTTCTTGCTCGTTGTTTGTCCCTGGCGGACAAGATTTAATGGAAGGAGGACAATGAAAAAGAGTGAGAATGGTCCATACCGGCTTTTGTTAGTGGCCTCCCTCTTACGCCTCCGAATCTCCTCCTCGATAACTCTTTCAGCCGGGCTGTGGATTTGTAAGTTGAGGTAGAATGAGAACAACGATAGGCATACCTGAGAGTGTTTAGGTCAACAGGGGGCTGTTTGGATCGAACACCGAGTTCGGATCTCCAGGAGTTTGGGGCGGACATTGGGTAGGCTTGATGGACTAGTGGATGGGGGGGGCTTAAAAGATGGGTTTGGTTTGACTAAACGACCGGTAACACGGTGGTTATGCAAGGATTATAAGAAGAGGAATTTGCTTAAAGCCGTAGCACGGTCTTTTAGCAGTGGAATTAAAGTATAGTAAGAAGAAAAAGGCGCGGTGGGCCATAAAGATATACTAATGTAAACAAAGAGAAGTCATGTGATCGCGTGTCGAAATGAGCAAGTCCAAATGCGATACACATCACAATAACATAACATAATATATTACACTTTCCAAATAAACCCACGCCCTTTGGGCGCTAATAAATGATACGCTCCGCGCCTAAGCCTTTTTGCCTACCTCTCAATTTCGGTGGCTTTCCTAATTCTAAACCACCTTAGAACGCTTCGCTCCGAAACCTTTTGCCTACCTCTCAGTTTTGGTGCATTTCTGTGGTATTCATTTGTCCATTACACGACCGGGTGGTAAATATAAACTTCATTAATCATTTGCAAAAGATGTTAATACGAATGATGGTCATCCTCTAAATGATCGTAGTCACTAATTATCCATAAGAAAAGCTTTAAACCGTTATGAAACGGTGACCCTATATAATCACCAGGATCAGAACTGAGCCAAGCACAAAAGTCTGGCGTTACTGTAACATCAAGATCTTCCGGCATAAAAGGACATGTAATTTGGATCTTTGTAAAGATATACATCACCCGAGTGATAATTCCTCGCCATGGACAGTCTCGAGGCGAGCAGAAAGGATGTTCCATGCGTTTCTGAACATAGAGACTTGGTAAATATCATCCACAGAGAAAAAGAGAACGGCTTACTTGATGGATAAGGCACGAAAAACACCAGCCTGCAGGTAGTCGAATAGCTGTAGACCGAAAGGTGGCATATTCTGGGTCTCCACCGTGTGTTCCAGTGCGTCGAGGACAATTGTCAGAGCAATGTAGTCGCCAGTCACTCTTGCGAAACATCCAACACATCACGCACGTGTTTTGAAATATATTGAACGCTCGTGTAATGGGCTGTTGGACGTTGGTATTAAACTCATGAGCCTCATTTTGAGCAGCAATTTGTTGTTGTCTCGCTTGGATACCCGCAGGATGAGCAGAGCGACGCTTGGGAGTAGGCTCGGCAAAGGTTACACTTAGACGATCAGGTCTTCGAGGTGTGGAAGAAACAGGTTTAGATCCACGAAGGGCAGGAGGGGGCCCCGAGGAACGGCCTACGGTAGGAGAGACAGGCGACGACTCCAACGTCCGCATAGGACCTTGGAAAGATATCGATGACCTAAAGAAGGTTATTATAGAGCTAGAACGGTAGACAAACACTTACGTAGGTGGGATTGGAGTTGGTGAAAGTTTTTGTCTTTTCAGAGGGGAAGATTGCAAAGTCTCGTTCATGGAATCCAAGGAATGAAATTTTTTCCTAGGAGGACGGAGCAGCTCTCGAAGATCAACACGATTTGAGGTGTCAAATATGTCGTGTGAACGACGTGGTGGTAGATGTCCTGGAAAGCTGGAAGGCGTATGAGCAGAAAGAGACGCAGCAGAAAGCGATGGAGGCCGACGAGGAATGGTCGAGGTAGGAGTTGGAATGGTAGAAATGGGCAGACGCCGAGGTGTGATGGTAGTGATAGCGGTTTTAATGGATGAAAGATTACCGGCAGAGTCATCACAATTTTGACAAAAGATTGCCCCAGTAAGAGATATGCATTGAACCGGACGACCATCAAGGTAGAGAGTAGGAGCGATTCGTTGACAATTGACGGTATCGTTCATAGATTCCAATAAAAGTTTCGTCCCAACGTCGTATAGTTGCTTCGGCACTTGATATTTCTTTTGATCGACGACAAACGTCGTCGCTCTACACTCCAAACCATCCCTTCCTCCCCTCGAATCCTCCTGGTACTGATCAATCATTGAAAAAGACGGTTCTCGATGAACAACATCTTGTATATGCGCATAATCGATACCACAACCCAAAATACTGGTCGATACCATGACTTTATTTTCGCCTGATAACCACTTTGTCATCGTATCTTTATTCCTCTCCAACATCGCTTGGTCCTGAACAGCGTAGTAGGGATTAACTTTGAAAAGTTGGGCAAGTGCAGCCGCTTGATTCTTGGACCGAGTAAAGATAATAGCACGGTCCTCGCGTCGATACAATGATATGGCTGTGTGTAGATGAGCTACGATAGCGTCATCCATTTCTCTCTCGGTCTTGACTTTGACAACCTGATACCGGAGTTCTTTCCTTGACGAACT
>MU130314.1:0-12349 GCA_015039465.1 Phlegmacium glaucopus | reverse complement strand
AAATTATTGATCATAGGTAAATACTGAAAGCATATAAGACCAAAATGACAGACTTGAAAGATTTATTGATACTAGGGCAAATACTAATAAAGATATAAGCAAAAGACGAAGGCCATTAAAGTGAGAAGACAATATTGGAATCCAGAAGATGAAGTCATAAAGACATCAAAAGCCATCAAAAGTTGAAGACTTTGAAAGCTGGAGACCTCACTGTTTTCCTGATGCTTCTGTGATTGCACGTGTTGATGGTGATGGCCTTGTTTGCCACGCGAAAACAAGTTACTCACTGTCCATCCCTGGCGTCAACACTCATGAAGACGCTATAAAAATACCAGTATAATTTCATTTGAAGGGACTCGTATATGCCACGTGGAGCGATGGCCCTCACCCACAAGTGATTCAAGTATCTCACAAGTAGATGAAAAAGGTCAAAATAAGTGCATTCAAGTTATTAAAGTAAAGGAGTAGTAAGTAGACATAGATTTTCATATGAGAGGGGGAGTAAAAGTTGTCATCCATGTTGAAATGATGAGTTCAGTGAGTGTATAGTAGTAGTATTGTGATGGCCTATGTTGAAATAAGCCAAGGTTGGTCTGAATTCAGTATGTTAATAGGAAGAGTCTGAGTCTGAGAATGGCAGAAAACATGAGCTACTAGTTGCTGTGTGAATATTTTACTCTTACCTTTGCTAGTAAATATGTCCAGTAGTGTCCCTGGCTTTGTCATTGCTGTAATTGACATACATCCCCTCATCATCATTGCTCTCGTCACCATCCAGGTCCCTTGTTTGAACATCCGCGTTGCTCTCGTCATTGCCGCCTGTTGAAATTACAAACCCATCCAAGCTCCATTTGTCACAGGGAGTGACGGGCATAAAATTGAATGTTGTTATGAATGTCTGGTATGCGCATAGCCCCTATTCTTTTTCTCCCCTTTCTTTAAGTCGTTCCCTTCCTACACCACCTCTTTCCCAACTTACCCTTTGCCCTGAACCTTCCCTGTACTATATATAACCATTGCTCCTGCTATCGCGCACCAATACTGATTGGTAGCGTGAGAATAAAGCTTAAAAGTCGCCATCATGAAAATAAGTGGACTTCAAATTCACTTACCTATTTTGGAAGCAGCCCTGAATCATGTTCCTGGTCAACAAAATCATTTGTTCAACGATAACATCCCCATCGCTCATCATACTCTCAATGTCTCACACTATGCTCTCCATTGTCTTCACTATTGACATGCTCCTAAGCATATACCATCCATTTGTTCCTTGGCTAGTGATCCAGCAAAGCGATCAATCTACTATTCGCATTGGTCATTGGCTCGCGTTTGATCGTATCTTTGGTCCATCATTTCAAGAACGGCCCCTTTATGGACGCATCAACTACATCTCCCATTATGTACAAGGCTTTGTCATTGTTGTTGTGGCTATGGACCCACAAGTCTTCCCCTCAGCCATCTATCTTGCCATCCCTCGCTCCTGGATCTCACTCAGTCCCCTATCCTCACTCATCTACCTCTTATCTTATCATTCCCTGCCAAAACCATCATTCATGTGGTACCTGAAGCCTTCCCACCCTCTTTATGACAATTTAGGAAGTCCAGGAGGATCACGACTAAGCAGGAATTGCAGATGAATCAGCAGCAGAGGATTATTCTCGCAGTGTGTCAAGTGTTATCAAGGCTGGGCGACATGGGATCATGAGCAAGTAGTGTTTTCTCAGGAACAAGGCTGCGCCTTTCAAGTGTTGACTCAGGACCTTTCATATTTTTGACATGACCACACGGCTATGGAGCTGATATATTTTTGCTATTGGACTGTGTACACTGCCTTCTCTTCTTTTCTCTCGCACTTTGACACTTTGCAGATTCTTTTACTGTTCCTTTTTCTTTTCCATTGTTCTTTTCTTCTCGCAGCTGTCCTCTCTTCATCATTCTTCCTTTGACAGCGCGTACTTCTTTCTTTTTTATTGTTTTACATAGCCTCATCCTTAGGGTATAAATACTGCTCTTTTGTACCAGGATATGTAGTTCAGTTCAATTCATTCTTACCCCCCACTTTCATCATCTCAGTGGAATTCCAGTGAATTCCTCCCTCAAGTTCGCTTTTTCTGCCTTTAACTGTCAATCTATCCATACTGTCTACTGCTATAGTCTTACAGAAGACTCTCTCTTGATCATCCTCATCCTTCCTCCTCTATCTCAGTCACCTCTAAATTTGTCTTCATCCTCATCCTCCTTGTCTTCTACTCTCTCCCTTCTGTTGTGTGTTACAAGTCACAGGCTAAGCCTTCCCTAAACGAATAACAGGGAGTCCTTTGATCTAAAGACTGGTCCAACGCTCTCTGGTTGTCTTTGTAGTCTTCATTGCTCCTCAAGCAGTCTAGGCTATAATCACTAACAACAATTTATACCGCTCTTCTTATCTCAGACTCATACTGACTTGAACCTAGCACGGACCATGGACTATCTCTGACTCGAACCCTTACTATATAAGAGCCATACCCATAGCTACAATTCCCTAGTTTAGACCTTCTGTATCTTACGGTCATAATCTACTAGCTTGCTCAGAACTCGACGTCCTTAAGTCTTACCTGTGGGAATATGATTGCAACTGTACAACAGTCCCAAGTTATTTGGTCTATCTGCTCAGCACCAAACGCAAGTGCAAGCTTATAGTCGCCGTAACAAATGTGGCTGGGCCACACTTGCACACACTTCCATTGTTATTTTCTCTTTCTCTCATTTCTCTCTATGCCACCCCATTGTTATCCATTTAGAGTAATTACAGTATTTTAGTATAAATACAGACTCATTCTTTCCAGTCACCTCAGTTGTTTTGGCATGCAAAACACTGAGGTGAGATACTCTTTACCTATAGATTTCTCACTACCTTTACTTACGAGTTATCTAGCTTTTACATTTAGGTACTTATAAATATACAGTTGTTTTGGCATGGAAAACACTGAGCTTTTACATTTAGAACTCTTATAGGTTATGGGCCCCGCCCCCTGTGCAAACTAAACTCGTCATATCCTCGTGAAACTACCTCTGTCTACCATGTCCACTGCAACTACCTTGTTGTCTGACTCTTTGCCCTCATCTATTCCCAAACTCAATAACACCGGCCTGAACTGGGCAATTTTCTCTGTTCGTTTTCAAGATGTGATTGAAGCAAAGGGCTTCTGGGGTCATTTTGATGGAACAACGCTGCACCTGGTTGCTGTTGCTATCCTTGTCACTCGTGCTGATGGTACCACAACTACTGTAAATGATGCAACAGCAATTGATCAATGGGATAAAAACAAATGATCTGCAAAATCTCTGCTTACCCAGAAAATACCTGGCTCAACCTTGATGCGAGTCCATACTAAACAGACGGTTAAGGAATGTTGGGAGGCGATTGTGACTGCCAGTGAGTACACCGAAAAGGGAGCCTATGTGCAGACTGAATTACAGACCAAGTTCCTGGAGTCCAAGTACTCACCAAAAGTTAGCATCCGTGAATTCTTGGATGGCCTATGAGTGGAAAAGGAGAAATTAGCATCTGTTGGAGTTGACATTGATGAAAAAGATTACTTCTCCACCATTATTTCATCACTTCCTTATGCCCTTGCCAATTTTGCGTCATCTCAGCTTGCTTATATGCCCCTACAAAAACCATTGCTCCCAATTCCTTAATCTCACTTATTGTTGAAGAGTCTGAGTGTCAAAAGGCACAGCGCTTGTGATGGCATGCTGGAAGATCCAAAGACGATGACAAAGATGAAGCCATGTATGTAGGCCAAGGCTCTTCAAAAGGGAAGTGCAGTAAAGGCAAGAAATGTCATGGCAATTGTTGGAACTGTGGAGAGGAAGGTCATTACAGTAATGAATGTCCTAAGCCAAAGAAGGAGAGGAAAAAGGGGGACTCAGCAAAAGAAAAGGGCAGTGCAAATACTGCTGTGGAATCTGATTTGGAAAGTGAAGGAGCCTTCATGATGGAGCTCGACTTGGAATTGATTTCGGATGACATCCCTGACCTCCTGTCTGTCACAGACTCTTCAGATACCAATGGCAAAGATCTTGACAACCCAGATCCTAAAGAGGATGATTGGTTCTCGGAAATAGAGGAGGATGAAACTGATGAGGAGGAATTAGCACTTGTAAACAAAACTACTCCTGGTGATGCACCTATCCAAGCCAAAGTCTATGATTCCAGATGTACTACCACCATAACTCCCTATCACAACGATCTTGATGACTTTGCCAAAATTTCCCCTCATCCGTTCCACGCTGCAAACAAACAGAGTTTCAAAGCAACTGTGATGTACCTGCAGTGAGGTCAGACTGCAAGTAGTACATAGTTCGTGGGGTTGATGTAGTTCTCTTTGATAGGTGATAGTGAGGTTTTATGAGGTGTGAAGGTTTGCTTTAAAGTGCGAGATAATGCGCAGAAAAAGCGAAGTTTGCAGGATGATTTTGGAGGAGTGCAAGAGTAGCTTAGTATGACATTCCAAAGGTGGGATCAAAACTGTGGTAATTTTGTCTGTTCTCCTCTCTCCCTCCTTTACCTTACTTGCTACTGCTAATAATATAGTAACCAGCAAATGGCTAAGTGCAGAAAGGTAACAGAAATGTAAAAATGTGGGTTAAAGCGGAGTCACATGGGCCCGGTAATTTGGTAATGAAACATAGGAGATAAGAGCCAAATAAAGGAGACAAGATAAAAATAAAGGTGATGAGTAATAAAGTCACCTGAGTGACCTTCATTGGAAGTGTGTTTAAAGATTGCGAGAACTGCTGGTAACTGCGAATGATAATGTGAATGTTGGTGATGACTGCAAGTATCTGTGATGATCTGCGAGTATTCTGTGATGATGTACAATGATGTGCAATGATGTGCAATGATGTGCAATGATGTGCAATGATGTGCAAGTATCTGCAAGTCTCTGTGAGTCTCTGTGAGTATACTGCAAAGGTTGTGAAACTGTGAAAATGGTGTGTTTACATCCCTAGACGTCTCCTGGGTCCTATCAACAGGTATTGGAAAAATGAGGTCTTTACTCTCCCCCACACATTCTGAGCGGATCCGAGCCAGTCTGAGTGGATCTGAGTGGATTCTGCTTGGAATTTGCTCAGACTGCTCGGAATCTGCTAGGAATAGAATCTTGGTATGACCCCCAGCCAAATTCTCATTTGACTCAGACTCATTCTGCGCATATTCTGGGCAGTCCGAGCATATTCTGAGCAGTCCGACCAAATTCTGAGCATATTCTGAGCGGAATGCTCGGATCCTAGTCTGAGCAGATTCTGAGTGGATCCTGAGCAGATCCTACTAGGATCCCACCAGAATCCCATCAGAATCTGCTTGGATCCAGTGTTTTCTTATCCTTATAAAAATATATATATTACATTGCACAGCTAATAATTAAGTACAATATCAGGATTTGAACCCTGGGCCACTCCGATGACACATCACAGTGCTGAAGACCACTGATCCAACTGACTGTTTCCAGCAGCTCGGCCTATTCAATAAATAGAGATATCTGACCTAACTTCTGTAAGAGCCGTGGGCAGAGGGTTTGTCATGTGACTTAACTCACACCCTCTGCCCCGTTCACTACTGTGACTTTCTTCATCCACCCCCTACATCATACACACCACCATGCCACCCCAAACCCGAGCCAACAAGCCACCATTGTCCAAAGCCCCATCAAAGCCCCAGAACAGGACCTGGAAGCGCTAGGCTTCCAACATTGATGACACGGCCACTAAGCGCCCAAAAACAGATGGGAACAATAGCAGGGGAGATGAGGTACAGGCAGACGCCAGTAAGACAAAAAGGAGATTGGGGGGTATGGGTCAAACTGAGGGTAGAAAGAGTAAACACTATAGGTATGTCCTTACGCGACCATTTTAATCACTAACAAAATCATTTTTTTAAATAGGAAAACCTCTGCTGATAAGGCAGATGAGGAGGCAGCCAGCATAGCCACACCTTCTTGCAACCTCAAGTGAGTAATAAAATATATATATTCCCTCAAGCCCTACTAATCCGTTGTAGTAAAACCCAACAGGAACTTCTGGGGAGCGGCATCACTGTTGCTCCCCTGGAACGTCTTTGATCAGCCACAGCCACCCTCCCAGCCACTACAGCCCCTGCCAAACACCAATGTTGATCAGATGCAAGATCTGCCCAAACCGAAGGTGACAAAGACAGCAATGACAAAGACAACAAAGACAGCAACAACGATGACGACAAAGACAGCAACAACAACAATGATGATGATGCCACCAACAATGTCAATGCCACCACCAGCAACATTGTCAGCACCACCACCAGCCATGCCACTGGTGCCAGCAGCAAGCACGTCACCCACATATGTAAAGTACAGTGTAGCGACTAATACATACCAGCAAATGACTACACTGTAACAACTAACATGCATGTGCTCTGCCACTTAGTAGTGTGATTACCTATGTATTGGTCATAATTCTGTGGCATGGCCTGTGATAAGGCACGGCTAGGGATGCATGGCATAGGCAGACATAGGGAGCTTGCTGATATATTCACAAAGGCTGGGTATACCTCTAGGGTGAAAAATAGGTGAAGTGTTACACATTTTGAACAACAGAAAGAAGTAACACAGCAAGGAGGCACAGCAGGGTGGCACGGCAAGAGGGCATGGCAAGGAGCCACAGCAAGAGGGCATGGCAAGGAGCCACAGCAGAGCCATAGCAGGAGGCCATGGCAGGGTGGCATGGCAAGGGGGCACAGCAGAGGCACAGCAGGAGGGCATGGCAGGGTAGCACAGCAAGAGGGTACAGCAAGGAGCCACAGCAGAGGCACAGCAGGAGGGCACGGCAGGGTGGCACAGCAAGAGGGTACAGCAAGGAGCCACAGCAGAGGCACAGCAGGAGGGCACAGCAGGGTGGCATGGCAAGGTGGCATGGCAAGGTGGCATGGCAAGGTGGTACAGCAGGGTGGCATGGCAAGAGGGCACGGCAAGGCAGGAATAGCAAGGCAGGAATAGAAATACAAATGTTGAGGGGCATCTAGAAAGAAAAAGGTGCAAGTTTGCTTGTTGAGGCCAAAGAAAAAACCACAGCAAGAGTCATGGCATGGCATGGCATGGTACTCAATAATGTACACGAGGCATAGGAAGTAGGTTGAATAGTACAGCAACAGTAGTGCATTGGCACGGCAATGGCTTTAAACAGCAACTTTGCAGGTAGGGACACTATAGTGTGCTGAATGATACAATTCTGGTTACAGTGTGTCAAATCATACAGATTCACAGGGCCCCGTGAATCTGTGAATACAGTGTGCCATATTGGGAACTACACACTGTGTCAAAAGATATGGATTCACAGAATGCCTATGGCACCTTCATATGCCGGGCAAACCTATCATTAGCATGGCTGGTAAGCATTTTCCGGCACCAGCACTGGCCTTAGGACCTGGAACTAGCAGTATATATTTTTAAAATACAAGGGGTAGTGTATTATAGATATTGAATGCAATTTGTATTCATTTTTGAGCAGTAAAATTAGACTGTAATAGAGAAGGCTGATGCCGGAGAGGGTGCTGGAAGTCTTGCTGAGTCCGGTACTGGCCTCAATACCTGGCACCGGCAGTACATATTTTTTAAAATATGAGACACAGTGTATTATGGATATTACATGAAATTTGTACTCATTTTTGAGGAGGAAAATTAGACTGTGATACAGGAGGCTGATGCCAGAGAGGGTGCCGGAGGTCATGCCGGTTCCGGGACCGGACTCAATACCCAGCACCGGCAGTACATATTTTTTAAATATGAGAAACAGTGTATTATAGATATTCAATAAAAATTTTATTCATTTTTGAGCAGGAAAATTTGACTGTGATAGAGAACACTGACGCCAGAGAGGGTGCCGGAGGTCTTTCCAGGTCCGAGACTGGCCTAAATACCCAGCACCGGCAGTACATATTTTTAAAAATATGAGAAATAGTGTATTATGGATATTAAATGAAATTTGTACTCATTTTTGAGCAGGAAAATTGGACTGTGATAGAGGAGGCTGATGCCAGAGAGGGTGCCAGAGGTCATGCCTGCTCCAGGACCGGACTCAATACCCGGCACTGGCAGTACATATTTGTTAAAATATGAGAAACAGTGTATTATGGATATTAAATGCAATTTGTATTCATTTTTGAGCAGGAAAAGTGGACTGTGATAGAGAAGGCTGATACCAGAGAGGGTGCCAGAGGTCATGCCGGGTCCAGGACCGGACTCAATACCCAGGACCGGCATTACATATTTTTAAAATATGAGAAACAGTGTATCACAGATATTACATGCAATTTGTACTCATTTTTGAGTAGGAAAATTTGACTGATAGAGAACACTGATGCCAGAGAGGGTGCCGGAGGTCATGCCGGGGCCGGGACCGGACTCAATACCCAGGACCAGCATTACATATTTTAAAAATATGAGAAACAGTGTATTATGGATATTAAATGCAATTTGTACTCATTTTTGAGCAGGAAAATTGGACTGTGATAGAAAAGGCTGATGCCAGAGAGGGTGCCGGAGGTCATGCCGGGTCCAGGACCGGACCCAATACCTGGCACTGGCATTACATTTTTTTCAACACGAGAAACAGTGTATTATAGATATCCAATGAAATTTGTATTCATTTTTGAGCAGGAAAATGGAACTCATAGAGAACATTGATGCCAGAGAAGGTGCCGGAAGTCATGCCTCTTCCGGGACCAGACTCCATACCCAGCACCAGCAGTACATATTTGTTAAATATGAGAAAAGTGTATTATGGATATTAAATGCACTTTGTACTCATTTTTGAGCAGGAAAATTGGACTGTGATAGAGAAGGCTGATGCCAGAGAAGGTGCCGGAGGTCGCCCAGGACTGGCAGTACATATTTTTTAAATATGAGAAACAGTGTATTATATATATTCAATGAAATTTGTATTCATTTTTGAGCAGGAAAATTGGACTGTGATACAGGAGGCTGATCCCAGAGAGGGTACCGGAGGTCTTTTCGATGCTGGGACCGGACTCAATACCCAGCACAAGCATTACATATTTGTAAAATATGAGAAACAGTGTATTATGGATATTAAATGCACTGTGTACTCATTTTTGAGCAGGAAAATTGGACTGTGATACAGGAGCCTGATGCCAGAGAGGGTGCCGGAGGTCATTCCGGGTCTGGGGTCATGCTTGATACCCGGCACCGGCAGTACATATTTTTTAAATATGAGAAACTGTGTATTATAGATATTCAATGCAATTTCTATTCATTTTTGAGCAGGAAAATTGGACTGTGATAGAGAACACTGATGCCAGAGAATGTGCCGGAGGTCATGCCGGTTCTGGCCCAGACCCAATACCTGGCACTGGCAGTACATATTTGTTAAACTATGAGAAACAGTGTATTATAGGTATTAAATGTAATTTGTACTCATTTTTGAGCTGGAAAATTGGACTGTGATACAGGAGGCTGATCCCAGAGAGGGTGCCAGAGGTCTTGCTGGTTCCAGGACCAGCCTCAATACCCAGCACCAGCATTACATATTTTTAAAATACCAGAAATAGTGTATTATGGATATGAAATGCACTTTGTATTCAATTTTGAGCATGAAAATGGACTTTGATAGAGAATGCTGATGCCAGTGAGGGTTGCTGGATGTCTTGCCAGTTCCAGAACTGCAGTCAATACCTGGCCCCAGCAGTACATATTTCTTAACATACAAGAAAGTATATTATTGATATTAAATGCAATTTGTATTCATCTTTGGGCAGGAAAATTGGACTGGAACAGGGGATTTTGATGCCGGAGAGGATGCCACAGGTCTGTCTAATCAAGATGTATCTCAAATCTTGTATTTGGTTTTCCAATACAAATTGCATCAACATAGGACAAAGCAAGTCTAGAGATGGTTGCTCAATATATAACCATCAATGGGAATAAGCATTTTTATGATTTTGACCCAGACCATTCCATTGCCTTCTGAGAAAACAAGGCTTGACACCTTGTGTAAGCAAGCACAACACATGATCTTCATGTGACAGGCTTTCAAGCTCACATTATTCTAGATATACATCCAGGTAGCTATGTGTTACAGCAACTACAAGTTTGCACTTGCATTTGGTGCTGGGCAAGTAGACCAAAACAAGCATGGCCTTTGTCACACAACCTGAATCTGGATCCCATCTACTTAGAGTTGAAGGTACAATGTCCTGAGCAAGCTTGCATAGATCAAACCATAAATTACAAGAGGTCTACAGAACTGTAGCTAAGATGTGGGCTCTTTATATATGTAAGTATGAGTCAGTTCCGACTATGAGTTGTAGAATGTGCAGCCACAAAGGTATGAGTTGTAGATAAGTCCAAGTCAGAGATAAGGGAACTTGGGGGGGAGATAAGGCAGGTGAAAGAGGAGATAAAGAATAGGGGAAGAAAAGATTAGGGGTTCCATAGGAGTAGTGTACTTGATGTATTGGGTCTATTCATAACAGTGATAACACTATGTATGGTAAGAGTAGGATTCACAAGAATCAAGGAGATTGAAGTAGGATGTATTTTAGGAGCTCAGGAATGGTAGTATAAGGAGGTACAGGTCAAGGGACCACATTTCATCACAATTTGACCATATAGCTTATATGCTATTTTAAAACTCTAGAGTAGATATCTTATTTGAAAGCAGCTCAATCCTTCTAATTGTTGAATGCTAATATGCCTATCTACTCCAATGTTCATTTAAAATAATTGTAGCTATAAAAGTTACAAATGAATACAAAATGCATTTAATATTTATAATACGCTATGTCTCATATTTTAAAAAGGACGTACTGGTTGTGCTGGGTATCAAGTCTGGTCCCTGAACCAGGAAGGGCTCCAGCACACATTCCAGTATCAGCCTTATCTATCATAGTCCAATTCTCCTACTCAAAAATGAGTACAAATTGCATTTCATATCTATAATACACTGTTTCTCAGATTTTAAAAAATATGTAATGCTGGTGCCTGGTATTGAGTGAGGTCATAGAACCAGTCAGACCTCTAGCACCCACTCCAGAATCAGCATTCTGTATCACAGTCCAATTTTCTTGATCAAAAATGAATACAAATTGAATTTAATATCTATAATACACTATTTCTTGTATTTTCAAAAATATGTACTGCTGGCGCTGGGTATGGAGTCCTGTTCCAGAACCAGCATGACCTCTGGCACGTTCTCCAGCAACAGCCTTCTGTATCACAGTCCAATTTTCCTGCCCAAAAATGAATACAAATTGCATTGAATATCTATAATACACTGTTTCTCATATTTTGAAAAATATGTAATGCCTGTGCCAGGTATTGAGTCCGGTCCCAGACCTGGCAAGAGCTTTGGCACCCTCTCTGGCATCAGCCTCCTGTATCACAGTCCAATTTTCCTGCTCAAAAATGAGTACAAATTACATTTAATATCCATAATACACTGTGTCTCATATTTTAAAAATATGTACTGCTGGTGCCAGGTATTGAGGCCAGTCCCAGACCCGGCAAGACCTCTGGCACCCTCTCTGGCATCAGCCTTCTCTATCACAGTCCAATTTTCCTGCTCAAAAATGAATACAAATTGCATTCAATATCTATAATACACTACCCCTTGTATTTTAAAAATATATACTGCTAGTTCCAGGTCCTAAGGCCAGTGCTGGTGCCGGAAAATGCTTACCAGCCATGCTAATGATAGGTTTGCCCAGCATATGAAGGTGCTGTAGGCATTCCGTGAATCCGTATCTTTTGACACAGTGTGTAGTTCCCAATATGGCACACTGTATTCATGGATTCGACACACTGTAACCATTCCTTGAATTGTATCATTCGGTACACTGTAGTGTCCCTATGTGCAATCCATGGCCACTTGCCGTAAGGCAGGACATGTTCATTGAACTCTCCCTTGTCGATCAGGTGAATTGGAGGCATTGTTTCATGGCTGCTTGCCTTGTCAATGTGTTGGCGGATGGCGGCCAATGTTTTCTGTGCTGTATCGATTGTCTCCAACTTTGCCGTCTCTGCCATATAGAGGTGGTGGCATGCATCTTTCAAGGTAATACCATACCTCTCTAGTGATGGTCAAGGGTATCCCCGGGGTGGGATTAGGCTGACCCTTACCCTTACCCTCCAAAAACCCTTACCCTTGGCTGAGGGAGGGTAAGGGTAAGGGTTTCTGAGGGGTTGGAGGGTAAGAAACCCCAGCAGGGTTTAGTGAAAGGGTTTGGTCCAAATCCTTCCTCAAGCTTTGTAATCCAAAGGAGCCTTCAAAGTAGCTATTATTTAAAACATGTTCAGGGTGTTAAAGGTGTTTA
>MU130310.1:29581-58054 GCA_015039465.1 Phlegmacium glaucopus | reverse complement strand
TTCATGGGTCGTCGTTGTCCAAGGTGACGTGGCAGGTGGAAGTGGTGATCTGTTGTGACCTGGTGATGTGGTGATGTGGTGACGTTGTTGAATGTTTGCAAGGTTTAGGGCTGGGCTGTTGAACTTAAAAGAAATGAGAAAAAAAAAATGAAGCTTACATAAACCAGGTATGGTAACAGCTACAAAGTATTGTGTAGTCCAGTGTAGTCCCATGTTATCGCTACAGAGCAACACCAGCTGTCTATATAGTACTAGACAACGCTCCCACACTATGGGATGCTATAGGGCTTAGCCCATTTGTTATGGCGTGTTATGATTAAAAATCGGAGTTTGCTGATGAGTGTCAGAATCACATCCTTAGCTTCTTCATCTGTAAATCACACATACAAATATGAATAGATTTGCATGCGATTACAAGTGCCTCTCCTCATCGCATTGGACCTGGTTCTGACATGGAAAATAGTGTTTTTATCTGTCCTCATAAAGTTTTTTTTGACCCACCTTCTACCCCCTTCAGCGTCTGGTACAGCTGGTTTATTTTGGCACTTGTTCACCAAATAGAGCTCACCTGATGCTCAGGTCTTGCTCAGACTCCTCTTCAGATTATTTCTGAACCTTTTTGGATCAAAAGATTGGGCTGTTATCTCAGGCCAATCTAATCTCTCCCGAAAGACCACGCCCAGCTCAGGCTAGTGATGGACAGGTCCGGTTTGGTCCGGTTCCCTGGCTTTTTTGCTGAACTGAGAACCGAACTTATGGTTCGGTTCAGGCATTTGGCCGAACCTTGAACTGAACCTCGGTTCAGGTCCAGTTCAGGTCCGGTTCAGGTTTGAACCTGTATTTTTTCCCACCATTGTATTTGCCTAGAAAATCCTTCAAAACATTGCCTTCATATAAATGCATAATTTTCTGGTGAAGTAGATGTTTTTAGTAGAGAATTTTCCTTGAATTTGAGCCAAATTTGATCTCTGGCATGGTGTGTCCATGGTCTAATAATTAATAAAACCACGAATAAGATCCACCTTATGCCCCTTATGGCTACCATAAATGCTTGTAGTATTCAATAGATGCTTACATGCTCATGGGCAGAAATTGTACAAATAATGTCACAAAATCTTGAAAAAATCGGGAAAAAATACCTGCTCACAGCATTCGGTTCGAACCAGGTTCGAACCTCTTCAATTCTGCCGAACCTTGAACTGGACTTGAGGTTCGGTTTGGCTAAGACTGCGAACTTTGAACTGGACTTCCAGTCCAGTTCTCAAAAGTTCGGTCCGAACTTCGGTTCAGGACTGAACTTGGCCATCACTAGCTCAGGCTCTGGCCAAATTTTCCGGCGCGATTGGAACCATGTGCAGGCTAATACCTTTCGTCTTCTGAGATCCAAAATTTTCGAGTCTGGGGCAAGTCTAAGCCCTAGGTACAAACAAGAAATTCATACTCACGGATTTCTTGCACACGCATCTTTATTATAACATAATACTGTACTCTCATCCTCGTCTGATCAAGACGCGATAGTTACCTTATTTTCTTATGTGTCTCCTTTTTTTCTTGTAAACCCCGAAAAGACGGCTGGGTACCGACCAGCCTCCTCATCCTGTATTTCTTTTCAATCAAAATTTTCAATATTGATTATACATATACAATCATCATAGGCTAATATCATACTGAACAACAGCGAACAAGTTTCTGAACAGAAATTTGGTCCCCAGTACCTGGAAATACATATTGATACGTATTCCGCGAGGCAACACACAACATGGAGACTTTTTTCCCTCCTTATACTGGGACGGCCGGCGCCCCAAGCCAGCGCGCCCTATCGGCATAAATTCTGAAACCTTACTGAGATGACCCTCCGCGAGATTATCCAACTCGTCTTCCTCGAGGTCACGTACGGGCCACCAAAACACAAAACCCACTGGAAAGACGGTTATTGAGTTTCCTGAGGGAATATATTTTTACAAGGTTTGAATTCAAGGAGAGCCCAATTTTCTTGTAGATCATACTCACTTGTAACCGGCCAGCTTAGAATTTCCATGATGCCGTAGTTCCACACAAGTAGAAGGTCTGCAGATAGAGCTGGTTAGAGAGATGGGCAAAGATATCATTAACATAAGAGGTGGAAAGAAATGAAACGGAAAGAAATGAAACGGAATGAAATTCACAAACAAAAGCCTCCCCAATAGCCGACGATAAAGCTGGCATGAATAAGAAAGCAGACATAAAAAGTGACCGCATGTTCTTAGGTGCTTTCATGACCATATTCAAGACCTGTGATCGAAGCTAAGATCTCGCTAATAGCGATAAGGACGTATCTAATGTGGAGATAAATAGTAAGTCTGATAATGTGATAGGGATAGGGACAAGATAGGCCTGGAAGATAAAGCGATTGGATCTTGTTTGGATCAAAACGTTTAGAGGAGAGACAGGGCAGAGGCCTGCATTATCACCGCATGGATTGGTCTAGATATTGACAAGATATTGATTAAATTAAAGATGTGGCCTGTCACACTCGTGAGCTCTATTCGGATTGTCACTCCTATGATGAGTGACAATCCAAGCAAGTTGTCGCGTCACACGCAAATTGAACATTTCAGATCCTGATTACAACTTCAATGATATAAGGGTTAGAACCGATAGTCATACAGGTGTTTTTTTTTTGAAATCCTCTAACGTGATGGAAGGCTCACCAAGCTAGTTTTCAACGCAGCGGACACCAGACAAATGACCCATTCATGAATTTCACATCAGTTTATCGGTACTGAAGAGTGGATGCAATATTCTTTGATTTGAGAGCAAAAAGCGCGCAATTGTGAAGTGCTCAGCTGCAAGACTTGAGGAAGGCGACTAGCGGGGAATGTGATCCAGCATGGGTCAGCCCCGGTGGAAGAAAGGCGGAAGACGGTGAACTGGGCGAGTGAACGGCGAAAAGGCCCAGGTAATGGCGCTCTTCGTTCATGCTGAGCAGAAGGAATGAAGGTTTTAACAAAAGTAAGTTAGCTCAAATTCTACGAGTCCTCATTGACTTATGAACTCAAGATATCAGCTGCTGGCGTCCAAATACATGTCGAACCATAAAACACATACGTGGCTTACAATGCAGCCTTGTTCTCACAACGTCCTTGTGTATTTCAAGGCGGTGTGGAAGCCGTCGCGTCAAATCATCTCGGGAACGCTCTCGTCTCATAGAACAAATAAATGGATCATTAGAACTCGCTTCAGAGTACGAGACAGCAAAGAAAGCTCAAGAACGAGCCACCGAGAATGCCACTTCTAACTTTACGAAACGGAGAGGAATTGCGGTAGAAATCAAGCAGTACGGGGAACAGAAATCTGAGGCCGACACAGATCTAATACATTATGTCAAAAACGGGTAAGTGTAATCATCACCGGCGACTTTCTGCTTGCTAAACATGTTCTAGGATCAACTCATCCTAGGACCTATCTTGTTTAATAATCGATATGGTCAATTGAGGACAATTTGCGGACTATCGTCAAGAAGAACAAGGACCTGGGCGACCTACGTCAAGAACGAAGCATTCACGAAAAGGCTCCCGAAAGCGTGCCTGCCGATCAAGTCAAAGTACGAACGACTGTGATGCGGAAGGAGGAGAATGGCCAGAACGCAGCAAAAAGTTTTAGATAGCAAGTTATCATTTACTTTGAACTAACCCGAACCCCCTACTAAAGATTTTGTATGCAGAGACCTTAGTTAATGTCGACGGAGGCCCAGCTTGCGCATTCTACGCGAAGACTCAATGATGCTATCGAGTCGAGAGAGGCCTTTAGTGAAGAGAGGTTGGAAGAATATCGTCAACTGTAAGCATCACCTCACTTGCATTATATTGCAAAGATGTTCATATATCATAACATAGCAAAGCTTCCTCGAGTGTCCTAGCTGTCGATGAGTATCAATCTCTCGAAGCTCTCGTGAAGAAGAGACGGTTGCGTACTACTATCTCAGTCCCAAAAAGAAGGCTTCGACGAGAAAAAAAACGACTCGGACTGAGAAGCTACATCAACAAAACGAAGAAGTAGCCTTCTTTCATCTCTTTCTCTGGAACAAAGAATCGCCTCACTACAAAAGTAGTTGACGAATACTCGACAGGAGCTTGAGAAAAGCCATCGACTGTATCGAGGTAACCTGACCTCTATTTCCTGCCAACCAACCGTACTCATCTAACTGTTCTTTTTACCTTAGTATATGCGCAACTAACGTACACGTCAAGCCACGTTCAGTCCAATAGGCACCATCCAAGTCAAACTCATTACCGACAAATCCTGTTCTTTCGCTAAAGGAGCAAGATTGGCCTGAATGTTGTACAGCATGAAACAGCTACTGGGTGGGCTATACATCATGCGTGTGGGAACGCCCTATGTTACGAGAAAGGACAGGAGGCGAGAGGTTTGTCCTTTTACTTGGAATGCTACCCTTTGTTGACATTTTCTATTGGTTAGCTGTCACGTTGGAAGGTACTGCTATCCATAAGAGCGGTTCTATTACAGGTGGTAGGAGCATACGTGGCGATGGGTGGGCTGCGTTCGAGAGCGATGGCCTTACACAAGCTGAGCCCATCAGAACACGTTTATGGAGTCTGAGCAACTCACTTTGACCAAATTGCAGGAACAGAGAGTCGAAGCTGAAGACGATATCAATGTTTTGGAGGAGAATATTGCCGAACTCAGAGGAGAGTTGAAGGAATTATTGGGAAATCGTTGATCAAGTCGAGAGAACGACTACAGCAGAGACCTGTGACAGTGTGACAAATTGGTCTCCTTACATAAAGTTTTCGACTTTCTCCCTTCTCCCGTTCTCTTTTTCTAAGTACTTCGATATTGATGCCTTGAGAATTGCCAATGGCAGGACCAGGATCAACTCATCCATCTTGTTTCGTTAATCGATATAGTTAATTGAAGACAATTCGCGGACTATCATCAAGAAGAACAAGGACCTGCTATGGGCGGCCTACATCAAGAACAAAGAATTCACGAGAAGGCTCTCGAAAGCGCGCCTGCCCATCAAGCCAAAGCACGAACGACTGTGATGTAGACGGAGAAGAATATCAAGAAATTAGAAAAGGTTTTAGCTGGCAAGGTATTATTCACTTTAAACTAACCTACCTTCTCTAAAGATTTTGTATGCAGAGACCTGAGTTGGTGCCGACGGAGACCCATTGTAGTATCCAATCGTAATTGCGATGTTTTCATCCACGGCGATTGAAGACTTCCAATAAACAACCCCTTATCCTGCCAACAATATCAACAATCCGTTTCCACATGCGGCCAGAGCTTTTCGTCCTTTCGATGGCCTCAGCATGGGACGGTGTGGGGGGATAATACGGATGTCCATTAGTGAGAGTCGAAACCTCTGCAGGCTATTGACGGTAAGCTTTAAGCACATTAATCTTATGTATAATTGAATGCTCACCATGCGACGCGGAATCTCTGCAGAATGTGGTACTGGACCGCGACTCTGAACTGGTGTTGGACACCTACTTCTCAGTGCTAGTCCCCCTAACTGCATCGGTATTTGCAGCGTACCTGAAGGTGGGGTATCCACATGTACGATCTCGCCAGAAGGATCATGACTTGCACTCTCGGTCGACGCTGATTTACTTGTCAGTTGCTGTCTACTGGGACTACAATCAACTTACCACTACGCGGTGTTACGGTTGTAAGTGTTAAGGTAGCATTGAATGAAATGTTATTCCTTATGGTCCTCCTACCATCTATGATGTAGATGTCGCCAACTTGAATGGTTATCGTTGCGACGGGAGTCGAGGTCATGTTTTCTTGTGCAGCTTCAGAGGTTTAAGGAGCAGTTCCAATAGTTTCAAGAAGCAGTATCAGAATTTGAAAAGCTTGAACATTTAAACCTTTCAAACTTTCAAGCTTCAAGGTGCTGGCGAAATGGTAGTGTGTAGTAGATATTTGGTGGGGCTAATCGGCACAAGATGGGACTAAATTAGGCAATTCACCGTACCGCCTCACCCTTAGAACCCAGAATTTTTTAACATCAAAAATATAGTTTTTATATGCGAGCCAAACGTAGTCTCTCGTAGACGGACCACGATATAAGCGAATTCTATGTGTTGGTATGACTCACGTTATATCATCATTAATGTGTGGTCTGTTTCATATCACGTTCCAAACTGTGTCAGAAAAAGCTTATAAAACCAACCCTACCCTTCGTGGCAATCGGAAAATGTTAATAAATCACTTGATCAAGCTTAAGAACTTACAGACGCCCAAATTAATTATATAAGACAAGGCGCTTTGCAAAAGCAAATTATGCTACCTCCCGCCAGAATCTTCCTAATATTCCAGCATAAATGTGTTACGACAAGTGGATTCTTGGATCTTCATTGCTTCTTTATTTTTGTCAAGGAATAGCGCTAGCTCCAAGCCGAATCTTATCAACTGGTCCTCTCAATTCCTGAATTGCGAGCCTAATATATCGAGAGGGGGGCTATTGGGACTGACTTGTCCGCGTGCATTGAAAACAGAGGAACAAAATACAAGGCCTCTACTAAATATCATCCACAAAAAACCCCCTCAAACGGAGAAGTAAAGAAAACCATCAAAAGGGTCAGATATCAGATATCAATATATAAAGGGGAGGGAAATCGGGTTACCAGTTAAAAAGAAAAAGAAGAAAAAAGAGTACGTGCAGTAGAGTTCTTTAAAAAATTTCAAGATTGAAGAAGCATCAGTTGATTCTAGTATAGGTAAAGAAAAAAAAAATTCCGTTCATGTTTTTGTGGAAAAAATAAATGCAACAGTTACCAGCGCGAGTCCAGGGCAAATTTAAACATATGCGTTATGATAAACGGGAAAACAGAATGAGAATCCAGTATGAGTCCAGCGTCTTGCGCGTTCGAGGCTATATTAGCCCCGATAATTTTAAAAAAAGAACAAAGAGTGTGAAACAAAAAGAACGATGGTATGCAGGGTGACGATGATTGACAGTGCTATACGTGGAGCATGCGAGGCGAGATGGTTGGATTGAAGAATCGCCTGGGCTAGCCAACGAAAACCCGATCGGAGAAGGATGCAAAAGTAGACCGCAGAGGGAGAGAACGACAAAGTGAAATTTGGGAGTTATGAGCCTGCTTTGGTTGGTGGTATACGGTAAAAGCGGACAAAAAAATGAGCCTGGCAAACGTGTTTGGTTCTTCTCCTCGGGTTCGTCCTTCACTTGAAGCCCTTCTTTTAGTCGTCCGTCACCAACTTCTGTCCTTTCTTCAGTCCTCTCAAGTGAAATTTATGATAAAGCCTGACCAGTACCGCCCATTCAGAAGGCAAGAAAGAGGTGAGGAGAATGATGAAAGTGGAATGAAATGTGGTAAATCCAGACGGCAGTGAGTCGTGGGATGCGAACGACGGGGACAAACAAAAATGACTGATCCCGAGGCTTGAGCCAAGCGAGGCTCACAAAGACTAACACCCGCCACTAAACTAGATAGCAAAACAAAAGGAAATCAGTTCAACAATCAACTTTTTGTGACTATAAACCCCCATACCAATGAGTTCTTAGGCGTCGGCCAAGGCCAACTCGTCAAATTTGGATCTAAACCAAAAAAATTCAATCCCCTAGTTCCATCCACCAGCAAAAATCAAAAAGTGAAAATACACATACTAGTATACGCCTCTAGATGATCAGTGATATAGTCCGCTGTCGGATAATTTTTAGGATTACACCCCATGTTTGTTTGACCCTTCCTCTGGTACACGCGCACGTAGTCCATCTTGAACTCTGCAGGGAAAATCATCGTTGACAGATCTATTGGTTGCCAATTCGCTGTTGTACAGTTGATTAATTTTTGTCAGATTGGGATCAGGATAGGAAGAAGGGAGGGAAACAAGATAACGTACGTAACATCCCCAAATTCAAGATAATCGCCGGTATCAATCTCTGTCCAACTCCACTCCCTCCCGTATCCTGATCCGGTCCAACAGCGGCTGCCCACAAAGTAGAGGTTTTTGAATCGAGATATTTCATGACCGTTGAAGCGTAAATGAACTGCCCAGATGATTTTTGGAACGAGCTCAAAATCTGACGGCCATTTGGGAGGAAGGAGGTTGCGTAAGGGATGGTTCTGCTCAATTTCGTCAAATCTTGATTGGAGAAACAACTTGATATCGTCATCGGGACGATAAGAATCATCCAACGCCACATACGGGTTCCACTACTAGCACCACCATCATCGAACTCAACTCAATGACCCACAGCTCAACGGTCGATGAACGTTCTTTGAAAGAGATTTGACTAGCAGATGGCCAAGGTCATCTGGGCATGTCCTATCCTATCAGAGCCACTTTCGCGAATAGTTGTTAGTAAGATATTTTATTTGAGATATCGCTCGAAGCTCAGGTACTAAAAGTAACAAAGCGGAGAAACGAAAAAATAATCATTGTTCCAAAAAGCATAAATCTTACATTCATTACATTCCTTAAACTCAAGAGAATTCATTATGAAAGCGGACAGCAATACAACACTGTGTTCCTGGAGATGACGAGAATACCGAAGCAGGTGGAAACTAATCCAACCCTGTAAGTAATCAGTTCTGATGAAAGGAACGACAGACTTTGGAACACACCAATTTCGCAAGCAAGACTAGGAGATTAGAGAACGGGATGAAACCCAATTCACACCAACTGAACCAAGCGATCCACATAACTTTCCATGTCCGGGCGTTCCGTGGCATCCTGGTTCCACCCTTCACCCCACAAGGACCAGAGTTCATCTTCGATGTCGTCGGGTTTATCAGGGCGTTGGTTCTGAACAACCTGGCTTGGAACCATAGCGTCGCTATGACCTTCAAACGGAGCGCTCGCCGTGAAGATTTCCTACAGGATATTTATCAACAATAATGCTAACAACTTGAATATGAAAGCAAATACCAAGGAAGTCATCGTAACAGAATAGACATCTGTGGCGAAAGTAGCTTGTGCTGATGAGTTCTTCAACAATTCTGGTGCCATCCAGCGATATGAGACATTCATTGTCCCACTAGAAATTAAAGGACTGTTGGCGAGAATGGGAAGTAGCCCAGGGTCAGCCAGACGTGCATTTCCGAGCTCGTCGACCAAAAAATTTGACTACTATGGATTTTAGATTTCATTGCGAACATTATAAAACTTGAATCAACATACCCCTCGTATATCCGAATGAACAATGCCTTCCGCTGAGGAAGAGGAGATAACTGCTGAGGATAAGAAGAACAAGACACAACTCACAGTGAAGGTACGCAACGCCCCTGGCTACGCCAACGACTAGTTGCATCTTGTCATACTCCTCATCCGATTTGATGTATTCACTTAAAAGACCTATTACAGATGAACAATTCGGAAAGATTGATAGACTGTAAGTTCCTGCGCACCATTTGTCGTCCACGATGTGACGAATGCGGGAAATCTACCAAAGTCCATACTAATACCCAATAACGGAAGGAGGTTATCGTGTGACAAGTTCGACCACGTAACTAGACAGTCGGTGAATAGCTTGGTAAAAAATACCGTGAATGAATACATAAAGGATAGGATCAAAGTTTAAATTTACGTACATCTTCAAAATCCTGCCTTTCTTGTGTCTTGGTGCGTGGATTAAAGCCAGGACGTAGTGCCTTGATCGTGACAGCGAGCTGGAAAACGCGTGGTGTGTCGAAATTCCATGCGCCACGGTAGATATCAAAGTAGAGGCTAACAAAAGGGTCTGGTTTCAATTTCACGATGTTCTTGGTGATATCGAATTCTGCAAGTTCGATCGGGATAGAAGGTTTTCCTTTCCTCTGGTGATTGTGGTGGGGAAGTCTCTGCTGGCTCGGTAGCATCTGCTGGGGTCCGGATACCATTTGTAGCGGATGAAAGGGTACTAGCCTCTGTTGGGGTAGCTTGAGCTCGTATAAAATGATCATGTCGTCAACGGCCACGGCAACACGATTCCGAGGACCATCCAAGGCTATGTTCATCGCCGTAGCTGACAGCCCAGAGTTGGAGACATATACGCCTTTGGCAATATCCCACACAGTAAGATATCCACCACAAAGAATTATAAGTGCAGTGCCGTCCGGAACAAAGATAAGGGAGGTGACGGGACTGGATTGAAGACGGGGTAGTATCCTCGCGAGTGAGATGCTAGTCGTAACACCTGCATTCCAAAGACGGATGTCACCAACGTCGTCGCCTGTCGCAATCCATTTTCTGTCCTGTGACCATGCACAAGCAGAAACCCTTACAGAACCGACTGGGGTGAGTTTGCAATGCAACTTGAACTTAGCGTTCTTGACATCAGGGTATGATACAATATCAAGCTGTCCATTGTCGCGACCAACAATGAGCAACTCGGGTTCAAGCGGACAGTCGGCGACACTCGTCACTATGAAAGTAGACTTCTCAGTATACCTCAGCACAGACGTAATGTTAGTTGAGTCGTATTCATAAAGACGTCCATCATAGCTTGGCCCTGTAATTGTCTTGCCGTCAGATCTGAAAGTAGGCATCACACTGTTATATAAGTTAACACGTGTTCCCCATAGCCTCCACCCCTCTCCTGAATCCCGTTTCATCATTTGAAAGTCTTTCTCTGTCGCGACGATAGCCATGTCCGGGTCAGTTGGTGAGAAGACCACAAATGACCAGTCGGTAAATGTCGAGGTATGGGTACCGCCGCGCCAGAAGTCGACATGGCCACCACTGTAGTTTGGGCTGTTTATGACCATTGACCCAGCTATAGTCCCTCCGTGTGATGAGAAAGAAAGAGAGGTGTAGAATGGCCCAATGAACCAGGAGTCCGTCTCGACGAACACGTATTTGAAAGAATTTGCCATGATACAAGAGAGGGGGTTTCTGTGATCTGATGAGGACGATTAGACGAAAGCTCGGGTTTATACTGCATCGACGTTATCTGATGTCAGATGACTACATGCCTAAAAGTAGAACACGGCGTTTGCCGGCGCATCAAGCATAAAATCCTACAAAATGAGGGTGGAGACCGCTCCAAAAAAGAACGAGAACGCTCAACGTGAAATGATACGAGGAGGCAGAGAGGTACGAAACCTGACCAAACTACCGACGGAACGCACATTATCCCCCCACTTGTGTCAATTCATTAGCCACATCAAAACTCCGATTTTTAATCATAACACGCCATAACAAATGGGCTAAGCCTATAGCATCCCATAGTGTGGGAGCGTTGTCTAGTACTGTATAGACAGCTGGTGTTGCTCTGTAGCGATAACACGGGACTACACTGGACTACACAATACTTTGTAGCTGTTACCATACCTGGTTTATGTAAGCTTGATTTTTTTTTCTCATTTCTTTCAAGTTCAACAGCCCAGCCCTAAACCTTGCAAACATTCAACAATGTCACCACATCACCAGGTCACAACAGATCACCACTTCCACCTGCCACGTCACCTCGGACAACAATGACCCATGAACGCGACAACAGTAAATACCTTACTTTGGTTTTTTTTTTCTTTCTTAGGCCATGGCACTGATGACGGCAACCCCCCCTCAACAGAGTTCTTACTATAAAAGGAATAGAAACCGAAATATAGAATATAAATATAAGTGCTGCGTTCTGCTCCCGGAAAAGGTCCTGCATTCTTGGGTGAATAATCCATGGCGGGTATGCTGACTGATGGTGGGAAGGATGATGACAAAGAATAGTGGTAGTGGTGAAGAAGTGGTAATGAGTTTGGAGTGACGTCGGAAGAGCCGGAATGACATGGAAAAGTCTCAGAGTTGGACATAAGCAGAGTAGAACCGGAGACAAGGGAAAGTACTGGAATGGAGTACGGACTACCGGAAACAACTCCGACAGAGCTGGACCGGAGTAATGTATAACGGAATGTAACACCAGACCAAAGAATGATGTACTTCTAATTGGAAATATATAGTGTTGGTGACTTGGATAAATATTTTCATTATAGATACAGGTACAATGTGTCATTTAATATGCAAATAAGTAGATATCTTACTTAAGTATTTGCCTTGGGATAAAGTGGTTCAGAACCGGTTCGAACCGGTTCAGAACTGGTTCTCAGATTTCTGGCCAATCCAGAACCAGAACCAGAACCAGATGGCTGGGGGTGAACCAGAACCAGAACCGAACCAGAACCACGGTTCGGTTCAGCTGGTTCTGGTTCTCTGGACTGGTTCAGAACCAAACTTCGGCATCCCTAATGGTCTGCCACAATGGGCAATAAATGAAGTTCCCGAAAAAAAAAAAGAAAAAAAATTGAGTCCTATATGAATAAGACTCCTAATAAAATACACACCTATTCCAACCTTCAAGTCTCTCTGTGCATCATTTGCCACCCTCCCTGAGTCCCCATTCTTCAATTGTTGTGACTGGCAATTGGTACGTGATGGCCAAGGTCATCTGCGAATGTTACATCCTATCAGAGCCACTCTTGCGAATAGTTGTTAGTAACATATTTTATTCAAAATATTATTGCTTGAAACTCAGGTACTAAAAGTAAGAAAAAAGAGAAAAGAAAAAATAACCATTGACTCAAAAAGCATAAATATTACATTCAAGAGAATCCATTATGAAAGTGAACAGCAATACAGCACTGTTTTCCCGGAGATGACGATGATACCGAAGCATGGTGGAAACTAAACCAACCCTGTAAGTAATCAGTTCTGATGAAAGAACGACAGACTTTGGAACACACCAGTTTCGCAAGAAAGACTAGGAGATTTGATAACAGAGTGAAACCCCATTCACACCAACTGAGCCAAGCGATTCACATAGCTTTCCATGTCTGGGCGTTTCGCAGCATCCCGATTCCATCCTTCACTCCACAAGGACCAGAGAATATCATCGATATCCTCGGGCCTTTCGGGACGCTGGTTCTGAAGAACCTGGCTTGCAACTAGAGCGTCGCTATCACCGTCGAACGGATCGCTCGCCGTGAAGATTTCCTAAGGGAAATGTATTATCCACAATGCTAACGAAGTTGAATATGAAAAGAAATACTAAGGAGGTCATCGTAACAGAATAGACATCTGTCGCAAAAGTAGCTTTTGCAGATGAATTCTTCAATAATTCTGGTGCCATCCAGCGATATGAGACATTCAATGTCCCACTAGCTATTAAAGGACTGTTGATGAGAACGGAATGTAGCCCGGGGTCAGCCAGGCGTGCATTTCCGAGCTCATCGACCAAAAAACTTGACTAGTATGAATTTCGGATTTTGTTGCTAACATTATAAACTTTGAACCAACATATACCCCTCGTATATCCGAATGAACAATGTCTTCCGCTGAGGAAGAAAATATAACTACTAAGGATAACAAGAGCAAGACATAACTCACAGTGAAGGTAGGCCACGCCTCTGGCTACGCCAACGACCAGTTGCATCTTGTCGTACTCCTCATCTGATTTGATGTATTCACTTAGAAGACCTATTACAGATGAGCACATTTCGAACAAGTTGATAGACTATAAGTTCATGCGCACCGTTTGTCGTCCACGATGTGATGATTGCAGGAAATCTACCAAAACCCAATAACGGAAGAAGGTTATCGTGTGACAGGTTCGACCACCTAACTAGACGACCAGTGAAGAGCTTGGTAAAAAATACCGTGAATGGATATATAAATATCAAAGTTTAAATTCACGTACATCTTCAAAATCCTGCCTTTCTTGTGTCTTTCTGCGTGGATTAAAGGCAGAACGTAGTGCCTTGATCGTGACAGCGTGCTGCAAAACGCGTGGTGTGTCGAAGTTCCATACACCACGGTAGATATCGAAGTAGAGGTTGACAAAAGGGCCTGGTTTCGATTTCATGACCTTAGTTGTGATATCAAATTCTGCAAGTTCGGACGGGATAGAAGGTTTTCCATTCCTCAGGCTCTGGCGATTGTGGTGGGGAAGCTTCTGCTGGCCCGGTAGCATCTGCTGGGGTAGCTTCTCCCGAACCGGTAGCCTCTGCTGTGGTAGTTTCTGCTGGGCCGGTAGCCGCTGCTGGGGCAGCTTAAGCTCGTAAAAAAAAATCATATCGTCAACGGCCACGGCAACACGATTCCGAGGGCCATCCAACAATACGTTCATCGCCATAGCCGGCAACCCAGAGTTCTCAACATATACACCTTTTGCAATGTCCCACACAGTAAGATAGCTACCACCTAGAATTATAAGTGCAGTGCTGTCCGCCAAAAAGATAAGGGGGGTGATGACGCCGAATCGATAAGGAGGTAGATTCGTCGCGAGTGTGATGATAGTCGTAGCACGTGCATCCCAAAGACGAATATCACCATCTTTGTCGCCTGTCGCGATCCACTTTCTATCCTGCGACCACGCGCAAGCAGAAACCCGACTGGGGTGAGTCGGCATTGCAACTTGATGGTGTTGGTGTTAAAGGTGTATGATACAACGTTAAGCTCTCCATTCCCGCGACCAACAATGAACGAGTCGGGTTCAAGAGGACAGGAGGCGATACTCGTTACGTTGGAATGATAGGCCTCAACATACACCCGGAAAGGCGTAAAGTTAGTTGAGTCCACACCACACAGCCGTGGACTAAAGGCTACCACGGTCATCGTCTTGCCGTCAGATCTGAAAGTAGACATCACAGCGTCAGGAATGCGGAGACTTTTTCCCTGTATTAGGCTCCACGTCCTTCCTCCAGGTGAATCCCGTTGCGCCATATGGAACCAGTCCGATCCCATGATGGCGGTCATATCCGGGTCAGTTGGCGAAAAGACCACGAATGTGCAGTCGTTGAATGACGAGGTAGGGGCGCCAGTGGCTGTATCCCAGAACTGGACTTTGCCCTTGATGTAGTTTGGGCTGTTCACGGGCATTGACCCAGCTATAGTCGTTCCGTCTGATGAGAAGGAGAGAGATGAGTGGGATGGCCCCATGAACCAGCTCTTTGTCTCGATGAAAACGTATCTGAAGGAATTTTCCATGATACAAGAGGGTGAAGATAATGAGGGAGTCGGGTGTTTATGCAGCGTGTATAAAGAACGTCTGCAGAAGGTGATCACCGGGCAATATGTTACTTGGCAGAGAAGAACTAATGTTCAACAAATGTTTGACGTTATCTGATGTCAGATGAATCGATGACTTACTGAATGTCCTCCATTCGCTTGAAATGCCAGGAATTGCAGAGATCCAGAAGCGCTGAAGGGTACATGATTCGGCAATCCGCGCTGGGTCAAAGATACACTGATCTAGACTACTTTGAAACAGTGCTTCGTTTGAGTGTTAATGATGACCCCAACGCTATCGACAAGCATTGGCAGTAACCGGTAAACATTGAATTGCCTCGTACCTTCGCAACAAATTCTTTAGAGCGTTCTCAAGTTTCATCACCGCTCATGATGAAACGCTTCATTGAGTTAATACCACCAACTTTTCGTCCGCGCAGTCCAAAACCTACTAGTGTTGATCACCAGCTTGATCGTCAGGCTGATCGTTCGTCAACCCAATACCTACACTCTACACACCGACAAGCGATGACTTCGTCAGTCAATCCAAATCAGCTACCCCAACAATCTTGGTTGGAACTCGAGCTGGAGTGCCAGATATCAAGGATGACAAGAACCTGGTGGAGGTTGAAAGTCCGACGTCCTTAACTCCTTCCAAGAAATTTGTCGAAGTCAGAAGCACGAACGCTCAGTACGATCTCGTTGTTCTTCATGTGGCATATGTCCTCCATAAATCCTCTAATCTTCAATGGCTCATCCTCGTGAATCTTCATGAAGAAGGCTATGTAAGAGAATCCCCCCGTTACAGTTCCGCGTTGACCTGACTAGGCACATAGTTCGAAGACATCGTTCAAAACTGCGTCGGATTCATCACTCGATTGATCGCGGCTTTGGATTCTCCGACGGTAGCTCGGGCTGATGTGGAACAAGCCATCACGATGTTGCTCGAGTATTTATACCTCCTACTCGACGCCAGTTGATTGTGAAAGCTGACCTCCTTATTCAGGACTATCAAAACCGTCGACTCGAACGACCCGGAGAAAGCATCGCGTGAGACCAGCAGGGTGATAAGCTCCTTCAGTATCGTCGGGTACAACCTAACCACCTAGCTGTAGATCGCCCACCTCTACATCTCGACAATTGAACAACAGAAGGATTCCAGCTGTTTTTCGAAAGTTAGAAGCAAATCTTTAGGCGTGGCTCTGCCGATGTTGGAAATCATCAAAACAGGCAGCTCAATGATCCCCATTCCAATGGTTCATCCTCTCATTGGAGTTGTCGCCGGATTTCTTCAAGCAGCTGATGTAAGTTCTACATTGATATGATTCTTTGGGATGCCGATGCGTTTATTTAGCAAGCCTGTAATAATTTTGAATGGATGAGGTGGCTTTCTATCACCGCTGCGGAGTGTGTTATCGGCATTGCCATGCGCTGTCCGGAGCAAATGGAGCAGCAGTGGACTGAGGCGATTAAGACTCTTCAAAAGTAAGCCACCTACGCTCTAGCTTGAATTCCAAATATTTCATACATCTCTCTACAGAAAGCTGTCCGACATTGTTCAATAAGCTGAAATTTTTTGCAAGCGAAGCGTCCTTTTTCGGTTCCTGCAGCAAGGCTGTGACAAAGGCGCCATCGAAATGATGAAAGAAAATCTCAAGGCGGCAATCAGTTGTTTCAACGTACGTTCATTTCCATAGCTGAGTGAGCCTATCCCTCAAACAAGACCCATCACAGGCACAAGTCGGGATGAACATCAAGCTTGATCTCGAGAAGATGTCGCGCCAAATTGGTATGCGCGTATTACTCTTTATTGCAAGATATTCTGACCGCCATTACAGAGGACCTCTCACTCGAAACTCTACCCCGTTTGCCTTCCGACAGATTCTCCCAGGATGACCGTTTCCAAGCCAGCCGTGAGAAGGAGATTGGAGATACTTTGCGGTGGATTGAAGATTCAGAGAGTATGAGTTTCTTCTGGATTCATGGTGCGGCTGGGATGACCTTGTCAAGCGAGAAGGGATCCTCGGCACATTCGCTTTACTTTTCCATTGGTAACGATATTGATCCAAAGGAGCTCGTCCGAATGATGGACCGAGAACTTTCCAGCTTGCATCCTGGTTGTAGACCCGCAGTAGCACGTGCTATTAATGAATGCTCTGGTACGCATCAAAGCCTTGATGAGTATCTCACCCACTTCCTGGTGAATCCTGTGGCTTCCTTGGCATACGCCGGTTCGCTTGTCATCATCGTCGATGCTCTGGATGAATGGGTCCATTCGAAACAATTTTTCAAAGCCCTCCGCCAAGTCAATCCACCTACCCTCTCCTTGAAGCTTGTCATGACAAGCCGCCATTCAACGGATATTGACTCTGTTATCACCGGCGCTGCCACTCTGTATAAATTAACCACGTTTCCACGACCATCTGCCGCAAATATTTTGAGGAGCAATTCGATGACTTCACGTGGGACGGACCCCGCCCAGATGAAAAGAGGCTTGGCAAACTTGTTGAGTTGGCAGACGGTCTTCTCATATGGGCAGCAACCGTCTGTACCGTTGTCCATACTTTGCACCCAAATAAAGGGCCGCTTGATATCCTCGACGAAATCCTTCTTTCTTTATCGATCGTGAGCCACGAGGAGAGGGTGGGCGGTCTCTACCGAAAGGCTTTGGAACGTATTTTCCCCACCAAGGATGACGGGTCGCGTTTGAAGCTCTTCCGTTCGCTGGTGGCTCTCTGTTACGACAAGTGGATTCTTGAATCTTGATTGCTTCTTTATTTTTGTCAAGGAATAGCGCTAGCCCAAGCCGAAGCGATGCAACGCGCCCTCATTGCGATGACGATATCTTATCAACTAGCCCTTTCGATTCCTGCACTGCGAGCCTAATATCGAGTGGGGGCTGTTGAGACTGACCTGTCCGCATCCCTTGAAACACAGGCACACACGCTTTGATTACAAGCCTCTCTACTAAAGACCACCGACAAAAAAACCCCGTCAAACGGAGAAGTAAAGAAAACATCAAAAAGAGTTCAGATAAATAGATACCAATATATAAAGGGGGGAGGGAAGTGCCGGTTTACCACTAAAAAAGAAAGAAAAAAAAGAGTACGTGCAGTAGAGTTTTTCTTTAAAAAAAAAAAAAAAATTGAAGAAGCATCAGTTAATTCTAATATAGGTAAAGAAAAGAAAAAATCCGTTCATGTTTTGTTGAAAAAATAAATGCAACAGTTACCAGCGGAAAATTTAAACATATGCGTTATGATAAGATAGGAAACAGAATGAGAATCCAGTATGAGTCCAGCGTCTTGCGCGTTCGAGGCTATATTATTAGCCCTGATAATTTTAAAAAAGAACAAAGAGTGTGTGAAACAAAAAAAACCATGGTATGCAGGGTGACGGTGATTGACAGTGCTATACGTGGAGCATGCGAGGCGAGATGGTTGGATTAGAGAATCGCTTTGCTAGCCAACGAAAACCCGGAGAAGTAGACCGCAGAGGGAGAGAACGGCAAAGCAAAATTTGCGAGTTACGAGCCTGATTTGGTTGGTGCCAGTGGTATATGGTAAAGCGGACAAAAATATGAGCCTGGCAAACGTGTTTGGGGTTCGTCCCCCACTTGAAGTCCTTTTAGTGGTCCGTCACCGACTCCCGTCCTCTCCTCAATCCTCTCAAGTGAAGTTTATGATAAAGCCTGACCAGTACCGCCCGTTTAGAAGGCCAGAGGGTGAGGAGAATGATGAAAGTGGAATGAAAGGTGGTAAATCCAGGCGGCAGTGAGGGATGCGAACGATAGGGACAGACAAAAACAACTGATCCCGAGGCTTGAGCCAAGCGCGGCTCACAAAGATTAACACCCGCCACTAAACTAGAGAACGAAAGCGAAAACAAAAGGAATCAGTTCAACAATCAATTCTTCGTGACAATAAACCCGCATACCAATGAGTTCTTAGGCGTCGGCCAAGGCCAACTCGTCAGATTTGGATCTAAACCAAAAGAAATCAATCCACCAGCAAAAATCAAAAAGTGAAAATACACATACTAGTATACGCCTCTAAATGATTAGTGATATAGTCCGCTGTCGGGTAATTTTTAGGATTACACCCCGTGTTTGTTTGACCCTTCCTCTGATACACGCGCACGTAGTCGATCTTGAACTCTGCAGGGAATATCATGGTTGACAGGTCTATAGGTTGCCAATTCGCTGTTTATGCAGTTGATTAATATTTTTGTCAAATCGGGATCAGGGAGAGAAGGAAGGGGGGAACAAGATCGAGTACGTACGTGACATCCCCAAATTCAAGATAATCGCCATCGGTTCTTCAGGTATCAATCTCTGTCCAACTCCACTCCCTCCCGTATCCTGATCAGGTCCAACAGAGGCTGCCCACAAAGTAGAGGTTTTTTTCCCATCCACTTGCCAATTGATGAACCCATTCTGACGGTTATTTGGATCTGACCAGTATTCAAAACCTTGTTATTATTTATATCGTAAGTAAGGAAATCGTTTTCATAGGAGAGGTGGGAAAGAAAGAAAAAGGATATTACCGAACGTCTTGAAGTTGTTTCCGGTTCCTTGGAACATATCACTCGGTGTCCGAGTCAAAGACGAAATAGCTTGTTGCCTAACATATCCATTTCACATCAATCCACCAACCAACAAAAAAAGAAAATTAGTCAATTACTCACAAAGCACTTCCTCTATAGGTATTCGCTCTAGTACTCGACACATTCCAATTCGTCCATAATCCCGTACCATTACCATATAAATAATCATGCGTGAACGGCGCAAACTGCGCACTCTGTGATACTACTTGACCAGTAGGGAAATTTTTGTCTTTTTCAGCTTCAAAGACGTCAATCTCTGGGGCGCCGCGGCCGCGGCTGGGGGTGGGACCTGGGTGGTCAGAACCGGGGCAAGAACAAGATCTAATGGGTTGTGGGGAGGAGATGAAGTTTTAGCTAGGGGTGGAGGAGAACAAGACGAAGGGGAAAGACTCACGATGCCCTTTGACCAGGTAACCAACTCAACTCGAAATTATATACAGATCTACCTGCGTCCGTATGAAGTGCAGCAGCTGGACCTGACCCATCTGGGTCCGTTTGATTAGGGAAAGTTCCGACATCGCATGAATCGTATCTAAAACCAAGATAAGAACGTTATGAATTGGAGTGTTAAAAGGAATAGGGTCAATGGAATCCCCGTGGGGTTTTTATTTGAGAAGAGGGAGAAAAGAATGAAGGAAGGAGAGGGGAAATAACGTACGTATATGGCCACATTCCCTGTGTAGACGCTGCATATCCAGGTCTTGCAAGATTCCCCATAGTCCATGCACCAGGCCACTAGATAACAACGCGGAGAAGGGGCGGTGAGTTGTCAAGATAGGATGTCAAAGATAAGGAAGCACGAGAGAGAGGAGGCAACGAAAACAGATCCAATCTTCCGTGGTCGATGATTACGCGCCTATTAGTTTGACCCCATGATCTTACAAGCCACTTGCCGCGCTCCTAACCCTCCTTCAGAACCCCCATAAAAACCACACCAAAAGGCCCCTCACACTCCAGCCCTCGGAGCAAAAATCAAACAAAACAAAAGAAAGAAAAACTCACATATCCAGTCGTATCTTCATCAGGCCCCGGAAACGTAACACTAACTTCCACATACCCAGTTGTAAAACAAAACTTATTCCACGTCTGAAGCATTCCAGATCGATAATTCAATCCATGATTCATATCCGTAGTAAACGGCGCTGTTGATCCTAAAAGTAACGATTAAATGGTTTTTTTTTAAAATATTTCTATTGGAGGACGACGTACCAGGAGTCATGTGAGGTTGAGTTGTATCCACAGAATCCATGGTGATGACGAGTGCTCCATCTCTTGTTGTGATTTGTTGAGGATCGTACCATTCCAAGTCGCCTGTGGATCCGTACCATAGATCGACTGCTTCCCAGTAAGGATCGTCTCCTGTTTTGTTTAAAGGACAAGAAATTTCATGATTAAATTCGAAAATAAAAAAGACATCTGAGTCAACGCAAAGAAAAAAAGGAAACAGCAGAGGACCCCGGAATTGCCTAAAAATAGCAAGAAAGCTCGGGAATAGAAAGCGGCCCGCCAGGCGGTCGGGAGCGATGAAACCCGTGTAGGAGGAGTGGGTATATCAGTGGATTGTCATGGAATCGCAGAACATTGTGTGGAAAAAAAAGATGAAAAGAAATCAAGACAAACCAGGATAAAAAGTCCTTCCCGGGGTATTGAACTCGTCTGAAAACACAAGTTCGTAATCGACTCCGTCGAAACCTTGACGACTATGTGCAGACGTGGGTGTATCAGAATCTATAATTTGGGGAATTTGAAATCTGTTTCGGACAGTTGAGAGGACGGTCAAGACGGGATAAGAAGAAGTAACGTACAGTACTGGCGCTTGACCTAAAAATTCATTAATAAGCCAACATTCCAAACAATAACAAAAACAATACCAGTCGCATTAATCCTGATATTCCCATCAATACTCAAATTCCTCGCTCTATCCCTTACGAACGTCCAAATGGGATAAAAGACAAAAAGACACAACGAGGCCGATATCAAGAAGAGTAGGATGCTGATATTTCCTATACCTCGCCATGGGAATGAGTTTTTCTCTGGTTTGATGGTAGGGTCGTGGAGTCGATCTTCGTCGTCTATGGGTTGAGATGAATCGGGAGAGGGATCGTAGAGGTATGGAACGAGACCGCGAATAGATGAAATAGGAGGAATAGCCGAAGAGTTGGGTAGAGCAAAGTTGGGGTCGGCGGTGAATGATAAAGAGAGAATGGAATCTCCAGCAGATGATTCTACGGAGTGTCGATATTTGAAGTGAGGTGGGGGGAGAAGGTTGTTAGTTGCCGTTGTGCCTGCTATTATGCGTTTTTGGTAGGCTGTTCGAGGGTCGTCTGCGAGGCGGTATAGGATCATGGAACCATTTGTACTATTACTGCCACTGCTGTTGTTGAATGGGGGGAGATCGGAGTTGTTTTTTCCTAATCCTAGACCGGCCATGAGGGCATCATCGAGTGGCGGTGGGTGATTTGCCATACTTCCCCAGGAGCCGGGACGAGAAAAGGAGGTGCGTGAGAATGGATAGTTGGGGATTGTTGGACGTTGTGGCGAGGCAGGGTTAAGAGGAGAGGATGGAGCTGACAATGAATTGGCTCTGGTGCGGTGGTGACTTGGGGCCAGAGAAAAACCTTGGAGATTAGGAGTAGAAGGGTTGGATAACAGACGTGTTTCTTCGAATTGAAAGGGAGCTGAAGAATCAGATCGTCGCATAGAAGAACTTTGTAATCTCCCGTCAGAGTCATCCTTATGAGTACTAGTCATCGTTAAAGTAAAAGAGGTGTGTGCGTGTGTGAAAACTATCTGCCCGTATCTTGCCCAGAGACAGCTCCCGACCGACTGGTCTCGATGAGAACATCCCCTGTCTCAGGGCATATGTTCTAAGTATAACCAAACGGCTCCTCAAGATGCCGTGAGCTCTATTTTTAACAATTATCTTGGCCGGCTATAAAAAGTTTTGCAGTTACAGCCTTACAGGCACCAATAAGTCACGCGTAAGTCACCATAGTCCAACAATCTCCAACATCGGACCTTATTACCGCATCCCCTCCGTAAGACTATCTTCCTTCAAATCGACATCTCGCACGACCGCCAAGGAAAGAACTGCCATAGAAAACAGACATAACGGGATCATGATGTTCTTGGGCGCTTTCGTAAACGCATATATTCAAGACCCGTGATCGAAGCAAATATCTCGCTAATGGCGATAAGGACGTATCCTATAAAAGTTGAGGTAATCAGTTTGGTAATTGAAAGAAAGAGGTAAACCAACATCTTACGATCCAATTTGGATCCAAACGTTTAGAGGAGAGACTTTAGAACAACAAAATGATGCATTTTTCAGTGCACTAAAGTTCAACCTCATACGGCGCAGGAAAGGGTAAAACTACATAAAATACCTATAAATCATAAATCATTGAGGAATAAATAAAGAGGGAAGCTCACTATTAGATCACATAAATAACCAGTGCAATTAGACCCAAATTTGTCAAAACGTCATTAGGAACTTCCAATGCGCCAACATCGGTACAGCTTGCAATGTCAAGGTTGTTGTGTACCTGATTAGAAGCCAACCTTGAGGCTTGTGCTCAGCGTCTTCATCCCATGTCGAACCTCATCTACGTACTGATCATCCCCACGTCATCCAGGCAGGTTTATTGGTTTACCTGGGTTTCGCATCTTCCCAGAACTTAGGTGTAGCCAAGCTTCATTTATCACGGGCAGTGAATAGGAAAAGACGAAAAGCGGATGCCAGGACTGAACCTGCAGGAGCGGAACGGGTGTAAAGATTTCAGCCGATGAAGAGGACTAGAGGACAAAGGCGGAAAATGACGGTTGGGAGAGCGGATGCCAGGTAGAATCCAACGAACTTTGGAATATAAAGCGCTGGATAACCCCTTTTCGGAATAATTCATACCGATTTGTCCAACGAGTGCGCCGAAATTGATGAAGAGGTAGAAGTACGGTCTGTTAATTATAAATTTGAGTCAGCGCATCATTTATATCAACATTTGGAAAAGAGAAAAGATGAGCACACCACATACACGCTAGAAACCGTTACAGTAGGATCGACAATAGGCCCCCCACCATTCCTAATGACGACAACAAACAACCTTGCTCTCTGATATTGCTCAGCGATCAAATTGCTAACACGATCAAGATAATACGACCGATGAGAGCAATAAAAATCGCCACCCAAACAGTTTTGTAACGGCCCCAGTAGGTATCCCAGACGATATGTGCTCCTAGTGGAAGAGTAAAGTTAGGCAAATACAAATCAAATTTCGCGACTGGGGGGGAGAGACGTACCGAAATTGATAGGAGGTAGCTAAACCCATCGAAGCTCGTTGACATCCCTGCAGGTAAATTTTGTTGAATGAAATTGGTCTAGACCGGAACAGAAAGGTGTTGGTGATAGTGAGACGGAATCAGAGATGGATACCCGAAAGAACTCACGAAAACGACATATATGCAAAAACCGGTCATATGTATATGGCCCAAAGTGAGAAACGCTCCGCCAATTCAACAAATGCTATCACTATAGATGATCCGATGATAAGTCAGGTATTGCTGGCGTAAGATAATGTCATATAGTAAAACTTACGATAAGCACTCCAAGGTATGGAATCGGGTATACGTCATAATGTAACTCTTCCCTTGTCGGTCGCCTTCCGATCAGTTTGCATTTCAGATTCGCGCTAACCGTCAAATGGGACAAATGGAAAATACGAGCGGCCCTGCCTTGTCGATGGAGCTTGGGGGAGATAAAGATACAAAGCGTTCTTGCTTATACTATTCCTTTCAAAGACTTTTAAAAAGGCATCGTGAGTGTTTTGGTTCTGAATATAAATCCTTCCCGCACGGCGTTATCATACGAGGAAGACAGCGTGGTTTCCGCAGCAGCATGGAATATGCGTCACAGACAGGAGTGTGACATCACAATGGATTCATACATACATGCGACCCTATCCTATCAGTTGTTTGGACGTCATTCATTCCTTAACCATGCACCCTTCTTCTAGATTGATGTTATTGGTCTTCCGTCCCCTTCTCAGAATAGCAAATCACCAGTTAATCCTGTACCAATCCTGTACCATCATAAACGAATCCTCTTCCTATTGTTAAACTTCAACCGGGGAAAGTCCCATGTGACGGCATCAGTGGGAGTGTTCAAGCCAAGGATATCATACTACCACTGCCACATTGTGCCACATTGTTCTCCTCAAGAATCTAACATGCGGAGTAACCTGTATGTATTTACAGTTAGCTCCTTACACACATCCAGAAACAGCCAGGCCTCATGGCCTTTACAAGCTAACTATCTGCATGATCCGTGTAATTCGTTAAAAACCTATTCCGTTGAAGCCTAATCCGTTGAATGCTGATCTCATTGAATGCTATCTATTTGATCAAGGTCCCTGTCAGACTGCACTGTCACTGCAACGTCTGGGAAACGCAGAGATGGAATCGTATACAACAGAGGACTCGGATGTAAAAAGTAGCCTGGAATTCAACTCCCAATTCCAAACCGTCCTCAAGCTTCATTATTTTGCGTCGCGGCACTTTCAAGTGATGCCACTCAAATCCTGTTGTACCCTTATCCATCAGAAGCAGGTATACCACCATGTGCCGGCATCAGTGGCAGATCAAAAGCAGAGTTCAAGCCAAGGAACGTCATGCTACCACAGTACCACTGCCACAACTGTGCCTCATTGTTCACCTTAACATGCTGAACAACCCGTATATAACTCATTTACAATTAGATCTTTACACACATCCAGAAACAGCCAGGCCTCAAGACCCTCACTCTGCATGATCCGTCTAATCCGTTGAATACTGATCCGTTGAAACCTAGTGATCCGTTGAATGATAGGAAATGGAATCCTATACAAGGGAGTCTATAAAAGTAGCTGGAATTCAACGTTAAGTTTTCAAACCACTCTCAAGTTTCGTTCTTTCGCGTTGCGACACTTGCAAGTGATGCCACTCAATTTCTCGTTTTTGACCATCAGAAGCCATACGACTATTATCATGACTGACGGTAACCTTAATGTGATCCAAGGTAGCCTTCACCACATGGATCGGAGTACGACAATAACAAATACGGACTCCTTCAATGTCGAACATGAAAGTATAACGACTGGACAATCGTCGCCAGCCACTCTGACACTCAGTAAGCCCGCGTTTTAATTCTTGCACAATAATATTCTAGAGCACCACTGATATATAATGGTTACGTTCAGCGCCAACTCTGCTGATATCTCATAATTCCTCTGCCGAGCGTCATGACGCAGATAGACTTTCAAGTACATCAGGCAAGAAGCAAAATATTTTTGAAATCGACACTCACGAATTGTACCTGTCAAATTAGATTCATCCTATCACCTGCCAGGCACCCTAGGATCACGAGAAGTAGTAGCCGCAGCAGTCTCGGTGTATCGCACGGTCAGCAATTTAAGCACATTGGCCCGCGTTATCACACTTGATATCCAAATCAATCATGTCTGTAGGCGGACCCTTCACCTCTTGATGTCGAACCTCACCTTGCACCATCGCATCCTCGTCCGATTATTTCGTCTAATTCAGATGAAAGAGGATCACTTAGCACTGTTGGCACCACGACGAAAAAATATGCACACGGTGATACAGCATCCAAAAAGAATATGTTTTGCAAAAGAATTAGGGATTGGATTGACAGAGTATTTCGTTATTTTTGTATGAAACCTGTATAATTTGTAGTTCAAATTAGAGGCTACAAATTCCACATTACTAACTATTTTGTGGACTATGAACTCGAAGCTCTGTCTCAAAGCACTTGATAGCTTTGTACTTTGCCATCAGGACCTTGTTTAGTCCTTAGGACTTTGTTGCATGGTATAGCCTTATGTTCAGGTGGTAAGTCCTCAATAACCCAAGTTCCCATTTTCTCAAGTTGACTAATCTCATATTCAAGTGCTGCTTGCCAATGCTTTGCATTTGGACCTTGTAGGGCTTTGTCAAGCGATGGAGGTTCAGGAATAACTCCACCTACAAGCACAAAATCAGGTGGTAAGTCATCAAAAATGTCATTGTCATCCTCATTGAAAGTAATGAATTGATCTTCTTCATTTTATAGGGTTTTGGTTTGAACTAGATTGGCTATAAGGCCTTCATGGATAGCTTTGTATGCCCCCTTTGGTTTTCGAGCTTGACAACTGCATCCATATTCAGGAGTTTGGTTTTCATCGATCGAGTCAGGAATAGGTTCAGAAATGGGCTGGACTATACATCAACTTTTCACCATAGACAGTTATGGGTTCAGGTTGTCTAAGAGTGTGGCAGGACAGGACAGGTTAAATAACAGTCATTGATGGGTAGTGATGGGTTATGGGTAGGATACTGTGAGGTCTTTACAGTCCCCCACATTTTCTGGGCGGACTCCAGGCGGACTGTCACCGGAAAATCTCCGGAAAATACCAAATTTTCACTGGTGAAAATAGGTGTTTTTTTCTGGAGACTGTCCAATGGCAATTCTGCTGTTTGTCGGGTTGGATAATTAGTCCACCAGACAGTACTAACAGACATTCCGGTGGACAATGACCGGAATGGGGCCAATGAAGTCCAACGGACAGTCAGTTGACAGCACCGGACTCAACCACTAGTAATATTTAAAAATGTACTAATAGTAGAATTAATATTATTCATTAATATACGGTTGCAATGTCGTATTGCCATCCAAATCTTGTGTTTTGTTCAGCCTACGAGTTGGTCACGTGACCACATGTGACCCACAACAACAAGCACCGTCACCACTGTTACACAACCACATCAAATAACCCGTAACCACCTACCACGACGAAGACAGACAACAACGGACAACAACAACAACAACAACGAACAACAACAATGACGAACGACGACAATGACAACGATGGGTGATGACAACAGGTGACGACGAACGACAACAATGATGCCAACGACAACAACGACAACAATGATACTCCCCCCTCACTGGGGGGGGTATTTGGTTTGTTTTTTTAAATCTTAAATTTCAATTTACTAACTACTACCCTTAGATTACCTCTGCCTTGACACACCACCATCACCACCCCCCCTTTCACCAGGGGGGGTTTTTTTAGTGTTTTTTTTTTAGATTTCAAACCACACATGACCAGATGATGAATGAACAACCAAACAACAACAACGAACAAATGACGAAAAATGATGAATGATGAATGACCAAACAACAACATTCAACAAACAAACAACCAAACAACAACAGCAACAACGGACGATGGACGGCGATGGCAACCCCCCCTCGCTGGGGGGGGGGTAGAGGTAGTGATAATCATATATGTTAAATGAATAAAAATAAATGAGTCATGGTTCAGTTAAGTACGATTGAGTATAAGTTAGTGATGATTAAGTGACTTAAAAGTATTGAAAAAAATTATTCTGAATTCTAATTTTAATTTTAGTTAATTAATAGGGAACACTCCCCCTATCCAGTGATTATGTAACCTTTATGTTTTAATATTAATAATTTTTTCTATAATCCCCCTCCCCCACAGTTTTGCTTCACCATCCACACCTTTGCCCGCGATTTGCCCGCGATTTGCACCTTCCACCGGTTTTGCCCACCCATCCAACAACTTTACCACACCCGTCACCCACATCCACCAACTATACCCGTCCACCACCAGCTATACTCAACCACCACCAGCTTTTCCCCCGACCCACCAGCTTTGTCCCCGGCTTTGCCCACCCACCCACCAGCTATGCCCGTGAGCCCCCGACTTTGCCCACACCCCCACTTTGTTGTCACAACCACCCACCAACTTTGCCCGTTGCTGTTGCTCCGCAACAGCAACAGTAGCATCGGACAACTTTGTTTTTTTTTTGGGGGGTCATTCCCCCCAAACAGAGTGGTATGGCATTTTAGTTTGTTTTTGT
>MU130310.1:13322-28414 GCA_015039465.1 Phlegmacium glaucopus | reverse complement strand
CTGATCCATACCCAAGGCATATTTTGGATTTGTGATAGCTGATGGATGTTGGAGTACAGAAAGTAGGTGGAATCCAGATTCTCTGAAGGCTTATAGTGTGGAGTATTGTGTCTTTGTATATGTAAAGAAAAGATGGCCTAAGGGAGACATCAATGTAACCACTGAAATCACTGTGGAGAAAAATACCATCAAGAATTGAGAATACAAGAGATAAATTATTTTCATCAGATGAAGATAAATCAAAAGTATGCACTGCCTCACACTCCCCAGTGGCTGCATTCCAGATGCTTGCACTGTGATCCAGGGATCCAGAGACAATATGCACACCATCACGAGAGAAGATAGCAGACCAGACCTGACCTTTGAGCACTGCCTCACACTCTCCTGTGGCTGTATTCCAGATCCTTCCAATGCGATCCCAAGATGCAGAGACAATATGCATACCATCAGGAGAAAAGGCAGCAAAGGCGACCTGACTTGAATGTCCTTTGATCACTGCCTCACACTCTCCTGTGGCTGTATTCCAGATCCGTGCAGTGCAATCATCAGATGCAGAGACAATATGCATACTATCAGGAGAAAAGACAGCAAAGATGACCCGACTTGAATGTCCTTTGAGCACTGCCTCACACTCTCCTGTAGCTGTATTCCAAATCCTTGCAGTGTGATCCCAAGATACAGAGACAATATGCATACTATCAGGAGAAAATATAGCAGATATGACCCCATGTGAATGTCCTTTGAGCTCTGCCTCACACTCTCCTGTGGCTGCATTCCAGATCCGTGCAGTGAGATCCTTAGATGCAGAGACTATATGCATACCATCAGGAGAGAAGACAGCAGAGTTGACATAACCTGAATGTCCTTTGAGATCTGCCTCACACTCTCCTGTGGCTGCATTCCAGATCCGTGCAGTGTGATCCCAAGATGCAGAGACTATATGCATACCATCAGGAGAGAAGACAGCAGACTTGACATAACCTGAATGTCCTTTGAGATCTGCCTTACACTCTCCTGTGGCTGTATTCCAGATCCGTGCAGTGTGATCTAAAGATGCAGACATAATATGCATACCATCAGGAGAGAAGACAGCAGACAAGGCCCGACCTGAATGTCCATTGAGCTCTTCCTCACACTCTTCTGTGGCTATATTCCAGATCCTTGCAGTGTTATCTGGAGATACAGAGACAACATGCATACCATCAGGAGAGAACACAGCAGAGGTGACCCAACCTAAATGTCCTTTGAGATCTACCTCACACTCTCCTGTGGCTGTATTCCAGATCCGTGCAGTGCAATCTGAAGATGCAGAGACAATATGCATACCATTAGGAGAGAAGACAGCAGACCTGACCTGACCTGAATGTCCTTTTAGCTCTGCCTCATACTCTCCTGTGGCTGTATTCCAGATCCATGCAGTGTGATCATGAGATGCAGAGACAATATGCATACCATCAGGAGAGAAGACAGCAGAGTTGACACAAGTTTGAATGTCCTTTGAGCTCTGCCTCACACTCTCCTGTGGCTGTATTCCAGATCTGTGCAGTGTGATCGTTAGATGCAGAGACAATATGCATACCATCAGGAGAGAAGACAGCAGAGTTGACACAATCTGAATGTCCTTTGAGCTCCCCTTCACACTCTCCTGTAGCCGTATTCCAGATCCTTGCAGTGTGATCCCAAGATGCAGAGACAATATGCATACCATCAGGAGAGAAGACAGCAGATTTGACACAATGTGAATGTCCTTTGAGCTCTGCTTCACACTCTCCTGTGGCTGTATTCCATATCCATGCAGTGCAATCCTTAGATGCAGAGACAATATGCATACCATCAGGAGAGAAGACAGCAGAGTTGACACAATCTGAATGTCCTTTGAGCTCTGCCTCACACTCTCCTGTGGCTGCATTCCATATCCGTGCAGTGCAATCATCAGATGCAGAGACAATATGCATACTATCAGGAGATAAGACAGCAGATCTGACCTCATCTGAATGTCCTTTGAGCTCTGCCTCACAATCTCCTGTGGCTGTATTCCAGATCCGTGCAGTGCAATCATTAGCTGAAGACACAATATGCATACCATCAGAAAAGAAGACAGCAGTATAAATGCAAGCTGAATGTCTCAGAACTACTTCACAACTGCCCCACACTTTTCTCCTTCCCCAACAGAGCTTCCATGGACAATCCATCTTACTTCCATATGTCTTCCAGATATCAGATTGTTCAGGCAGCCAAGCTAGTGCTGAAGGACATCCTTCAAGGCTGCTATTTTTAATGAAACCAAAACTTTCTTTCAAAAACCATTTTGAATCAATCACAGTTGCCAAGATCTTTTGGGTCTATTTTCTATTGTAAGAGCAATCTCTGTCCAACAGCAAGATCACTTACATTTGCCCATTTTTCTAGTTTTTGCAATGAATGCATTGCAGTCTCCAATTTTCCTAAAATACTCAAACAATCCATCCATCGCAGAACATGTCTTTGAAAGAAATGCTTCAATTCAACACATTCATTGTTGTTTCCATAGGTAAAATGAATGGCCCAGCTATCACAAGCATATGCAAGAGCTTCAGAAATTTCTTCACATTTCCTCTCTGCCAAGTAAAATACCCTTTCTTTGTCTGACCATTCTTTCTCCATCAGGGACAGACACTGAAGTGCTAAATGTTTATGTGAAACACAAGGGTCAAGATAATGCTTTGAGGAAAGAATATGATTACTGATGAAATCATAGAAGGAAGCATGGAGTACTGAGATCTGCTTAGCAGACTGTTGATATGATGGAATATGTATCAATGAATGAAGGGAAGCAAGGGCTGCATCAACTTCTTCCATGGGTATTTGCATCAAAACACTGACAGCAGTCATAGAAAGAGGATTATAGACATATACAACAGCTGTCAGAACCATGTCTATATTCCATGACTCCCCAATATTTGCAGAGTCATATGCAGCATCCAAAATCCTTTCATAAAGGACATATAGTGGTTGGGTTAGACCAGGTGTGGTTTCCAATGCAGAGTTGGCCACATCTGAAAGTCGCTTAGGCATACTAGAGCGACCTCTCTGACCAATATACTTGCAGACAGTTGCTGCATAAATGAACAAAGTACCAGACATCTTAACAAGGCTTTCAACTTCAGCCTGGGGTGGCCAAGCATGCCTATTAAACTTATTTCTCCCACCAAGCAAGCAAGCTTTAATGTAAAGCTCAATATCAGCTTGCACAATCTCTTTTTCAACTTCATGAAGGATGAGATTGGAATGATTCAAAGAACCATCAAAAGTCTCCATCACCACTATTTCTGGGCGACTAGTGATGAAGAACTTTACTGGAAGAGATTTACTGTGCTTTAATATCACAGAAAGCAACTCAGCCACAAGAGACTGGTCAGAGCACTCATCAAGAGCATCAAGAACAATAACTGGAACAATTACTCCTGCTCTAGTATCCCTGTATGCAGCAGTGAGTGGTCTAACAATGAAATTCAGGAATTGTTTGGCAATCCTCCATGATGAGCAGTCGGAATTGGTTTCCACTGCATCCAAGATGAGAGGAGATAGAGAGGGAAGATACTTGGCCAACTGAAGAGCAATGGTGGGGATGATACAACGGACATCACTGGTATCAACCCGGAGATGAGAAGCAAAAAAGGTACCACCAAGGGATTCCTTTTCATCAAGTATTTCACTGAATGAATAAGCGATCGTGGTTTTGCCGGTTCCAGCCATCCCGTTGAGCCAGTATACCTTTTTGGTCGCATTATCACTTGCCCACACCTGTAGTATATCAAGGATCGCCGTGCGAGTGTTCTCCGTACATGCGTTGCGTGGAGCAGGAGATGATGCGTCGTATTCTGCAAACTGAGCGCGTGGCAAGAGTTTCTCACGTAGTGCATTCTACAAGTTTCAACCAGCCGTTAGTGAAGATGATCTGCTTAAAATATTATATACGCTTACAAAGATCCGAGTCTTCGGGTTTTCATTCCCATCAGCATAGGGTACATTGTAAACCTAACAGAGACATAGACCTGTTAATACGCAGATTAGCTTTTACGAAGGTAGAATGACATTTACATGATTGGCATTGATAATTGTCGGCTTATGCATGTATACGTTTTCGACACCGTGTAAGGCAGCGAATGGGCCATTGATGTTCGGAAGTGCCATCTGCTAAACAGGTATTTAGTCACGATGGTGGTGAGCGCAAGGTAAATACTGACCGTGGATGGAGCTTTTGGCGCTGCGTTATCTGGGACAGTAATTGGTGGAGACATAGAGTCTGTTTCTGTGCTTGCAACCGTCGTGTCGGGCACATAGTTTATGCTGACCATTGGGACCAAAGATGAAGGATCGAATGACACATTGTTATTGAGTATGAGAAGGTTAATATTTCGGACAACAGCTGCTCACCTTGTTCCTACTGTGGTTGCCACACCGTTATCAGCACGTGAATCCACGTCGATCGACGATTGTGTGGGCGAGTGTAATAAGTAAGACGACTTCATTTCAGCAGATGGAGTAAAACTATCTGTGGGATGTCTGTTAGATGTTCTTTCGCTCGACATGATGGAGGTTATCAAGAGAGAGCGCTAACGTTGTGGCTGTGCGGGTGTGCTCACGGTAAAGTCCGCAGTTATGCCTAATCTGAACCTATCTAAACCGACGGTATTATAGCAACCGCTCACCGAGAACGTTCTCGGCACTCTTCCGCTGGGTTCTAAACTCGCACTGCCTGCAGCTTTTGTCGTTTTATGCTGCTCCAATAAACAAAAATAGTCCTTGGTACGTTACGTAGGCGTATGTTTCGCTGTAGTACCAAGGCCAGGATTGAGACAAGTGGGGATCTCATCTTTGTATTTCGAATACCAGGTCAAAATTTTATTCCACATAGCATTTCGAGGTTGAGGATCCCTTTGGCTGTGGAGACAATTTGCGAGAGGTTAGCTTTGAATCATTTCTCGCGTTGAATTCATGGCAGAATTCCATACGGGCCATTATTCCCGGACTGAGTGTTTTATAGGTCACCACAATGGAACTAACCCACGGATCATTTAGTTGGGAAAGAGCCTGGAAAGAGTTCAGAGTCGATGACACGACGCGTAGCCTAACCAGCTTATAGGTCTTGCCCCTTTGATCAGTTAATTTCCCTTTGATCAGTTAATTTTGACTTGCTTTATGTGTGAAGATAGAAGCCTAATATTCTGATCTTCAAAGTTCACTGAACCAGGGTATTGATCCTACCAGGTAAACCGAAATCTGGCCCAAAGTGTAAAAACGATGTTCCGCTCGGTTCCATGATTCTGCGTTTTCTGGCACTGGCAAGCTGGAATAAAATATTGACTTATCCTTGAATCACATCGACCACCGCTCTAATTTTAAGATATCTGAAGAATAATTTGTTTGTTGACAAGACGCGATCAAGAAAAAGGCATGACCTAACACGTTGCACGTGATGAGAAATTGTTTTGGCAGTATCAACAAACTGATGTTGAATCGATTTGGGTGTCCGAAACGCGTCTCTTCCTCACTCCCCCATTTTCGCCGTTTTCCTCTCCAATCCTCTTCCTCAATTCAGAATGCCACGCAAAGCAGCAAATTCTACAGCAGCCTCTGGCGAACCCTCTGCAGAGCCTCGTCGCTCCTCTCGCATCAAGGAGCAGCCTAAAGAGGAGACCGCCCCCAAGAAGGCTCCAGCAAAGCCTAGGGCGAAGAAAGCAGAGAAGGAATCTACTGACAAGGAAGAAAAACCCAAGGCTCCTCGGGGAAAGAAGCGCAAGGCTGAAGAGGAAGCGAATGGCACTGCAGACGATGCAGAAGCGCCCGCCGAGAAAAAAGTTCGATTTTTCATCCTTAATGTCGCGAAACCAGCGTTTCTGAGACATTCAATGCGATTTAATAGGCTAAGCCTGCATCAAAGGCCAAGGCTCCCAGTTCCAAGCCAGCATCTCAAGCTGCCGCCAAACCTGCCTCCAAGGCCTCTGTAAAGCCCGCCTCCAAGACAGCTGCCAAACCGGCATCCAAGGTCTCAAAGCCAGCCTCCCGGGCTGCTTCCGCCAAACCTGCTTCAAGAGCAGGATCTAAGAAACCTGCCTCGAAGGTTCGTCTCATTTTAATCATCTCTTACGCTTATCTTTCTCGGAGATGAGTTTCGACAACTTTTTTCTTCTTGCCCTGATTTCAACATGCGGCTAACCACGTAAATCTACTCAGGCCGACGGTCAACCAGCTGCTACTGGTAGTGCAAAAGTTGATGCTCCTATCGCAGAAGAACCTGAGGCGGAGGCTGCTGCTGAGGCGGTTTGTACTTTTGCCTTCTATCATACCATCACCTCTGATCCCGCTTTGTTGTTTATAGGCTTAATATCGCCTTTACATGACTCTACGCGTTCGAGTTGTTGCTCAGTCTGTCTTTTCGCCGATAACATGCCATTCCCATACATCACGCCCCCTACTACCCCTTTGACTGGTGACAGATACAACAACGCGATACGTCATATTTCGCATCTTTTCCCCGAGATGTATTGCGCGTTCGATATATCTATTCTTGTGCAACGAAACTCAAACGAATTACTCCAATCCCGCCAGTGTCTTAAAAATTCTCCGTCGCGCTATCGTTGTCTGCAATCGCCTTTTTTATTGATCAATCCTCCTCCTTCTCTCCTTTCTTGCTTTCGGTGTTGTTCGTCGATAATCTCCAAATGTGTACGCCCAAAGCTTATGTCCTTTTGTATGACTGTGTGTACAACATGGCCATCGGGAGTGTAACTGCACCGATGTGCGTTTTGACTTTCAATCTCCATGTCCCGCCTTTTTTTTATTATGCAGACTAGTTTCTCTTCTTTTTTTCTTCATATCTGTCTGATTTCCCTAATCACCGCGGCAACCTCTCTCTCCCCCATCCTCCTTCCTAAAACTCCGAGCTTAAATGTCCATTCTTTGCGATCTATTATTTACTACTACTCCTCTGTCTGTATACTTTTGTTTTGTCATACCGCGCCATTCTCCTCCCTCCTTCCTGGTTTGTGTAGTCTGTCAGGTTGTATGACAATCGCCATCGATAGTATTTTGTAGTTGCCTCTTGTTCCATTTCCTTGAGCTCTACTGGAGATTCATTGATTTTTTCTTTGATCTCTTAAATTTCCTATGGAGCTGGCGCTTTGGCCTTTTTCTCTCTTCTTTTTTTGTTTTGCTCCACCTATATATATATGACTTTATGCGCCCACTATGCTCAATCAACGGCTCGACTGCAAGCGCTTGTAAGGTAAGACTGTACGGCCATTGCCGGACGGATGTGCAAAATTGTCATCAATTGAGTCCAAAGTTAGGCGGTTCTCATCTCTCTCTCTGTGTGTGCTGGCACTTGAACGATTGCCAAGGCTCTTCAAAACTTCAAAGCTCCATCGATTCATCGATTATCCTGTAACTTGCCTCGACACTGGCAACCGTGAGATCAGCACCTCATTCTCGCTCGGATCTTGGGGTTTTGTTGCGTCACCTGTGGTGTACAGGTAACCAGAATAGCCTTTGTTCTCAGGCTACAGGCGTTATTTTTTCCTTCTGACTCCCTGCCATCAATGTACTGGAGAGAAGTATATCCCACCTTATGATTGGTTGATCAAGACTGGCAGAGATGATGATGAGTGTTATACCCTGGAAACCGGTTCGATTCTTGGTACTATCAATACTAGACTAGACCGATTTCGCGAACACCATGCAGGAACACATTAAAATCACTGCATATATTATAGACTGGGATCTTTTATTCTCTATCAGAGGTACTTTATCGAGGCTTTTGCTGGAAATTGAAATAGGTTGCCTTGCGTACTCCATATAAAAGACTTTACGCCGTGCTCAAAGAAGGTATGGTATTACGGTGGCCACATATATAAACTTGAGCAAATAGATCGTTGCTTCTTCCTTTTTCTTTCCTCGAGCTCTTGCCTCATTCCCTAGCATAACAATACCATTCACGATGGACCAAGTTCGATCCCGTTCTTCTTCTCCTCGTACAGAACGCTCTAGCGCGCCATGGTTCACTACGCGTGTTGTTTCTTTGCTCTTGGCTTGGTGTTGGGGAATCATTGGTGCTGCCGTTGGTAAGCATTATTTTATTTCTCTACCGGGCGAGTTTTCTAGAACTGCTTTGGCATATGGTCTGGATAGGACTCAACGCACTTGTGAAATCCAATGAACAAAAGGCCGCTGTAAATAGGGCGGTTCCACGTCCGACGATTGTCACCATCAACATACGAGGTACGCCGATATTTCCCGACCTCGCCTTTCCCGAAATTCTTCTCATTCGTCCGCTGCTCATATAGATGTATACGTACTCGGAGTTTTGTCTACTACGGCGTGTTTGCTCATTGTCGCGTTCACCACAACCTTTCTCTGCATGACATTATGTCGCCCCAAGTCTTTCCACAGGACCTTATTCTTCCAGGCTATGCTCTTGATATTATCTTGCGTGTGGCTTTTTTCCGTGCTCGTACCTTTGACCATCTTTCACGCTAAACGGAGTGCGAGGGTTAACGCCTATCTGGATGGAATACAACTTCCCGTTTACGTAGTAAATACTGTAGAAAACGCCCTCGATATCACGGGTGTTTATAAGCGGATTTACTATTGTAAGTTGTTTTCTCCACTATGCATACTTTTCTATTCATGCTAATCGAATGTTATATTTTGATAGTAAGAATCGCTGTAGTCCTTCCTTGGTTCACATTCCTTTTTACGTTATTTGCAGCTGTCATGCTGTTTATCGCTTCTTATAGTGTGGAGCATCTTGATCAAGCGTATGAGGAGAATCATGCTCCAACTGGAATCCGAACCAGGACGGTTCCTACTGTCAACCGCGATACTAAGGAAAGAATAGGACAACGACGATCGCCCATGGCGGTATCAGAGAAGAGTGCTGGACCTGGCAGTGCCATCGGCTCGCCGGACACTCACAGGAGTCGTAGCGTCACTGACCACTCTCCACGAACGAACTAGTGACCTTGTTCTTGCTCTCGTCGGTTTCCGCTGGCCATATTTGGGAAATTCCTTGTACCTTTGAAATGGTAGAATCCTTACTGTATCATCAATATTTTGGCCCATCCTCGAACCCTCATTCCCGAATAATAACAACGTTAATGTTGCACTTTCAAACTTATTTTACGTTGGCATTTTCTTTCCTCCTACGTGACTTTATGAATATAGATGGGATAAAATCCTGGGGATAGATTCCTGAGCGATTGTAGTAGTATACTATTTGCTAGACCCAACCGATAAAATATTTGTAAAAGTAAGAGTCACTTTGCAATACCATGTAAGATCTCAAGTCCTGCGAAGCGCTCAATTTGGCACAAATCTCGCGAGGACAAGTGATATCTGGAGATAGTAAATGTTATTCATCGGTTCTCCTTTCAAATTGTGCATGAGTATGATATGACGTTTGGACTTGTGGAACATGGCTGAATGTGAGTGAGCTCGAATGGGAATACAGCCTCACCAAGGTGGTCGTTTCAACAAAATTGATTTATCGATTGGGGCGCCGGGGGAGAAAAACTTGTTTCTAGGGACTCGATCAATATAAATTTTAATGACTGCCATCTACGCTGAAGGGACGATACCTCCGGAGACTCGGGAGTGAAGAGGGAATTTATGAAGAGGCGTCAGGATATAAGGATAAAAGGTGATCAAAGATTTAACATTTATCACATTTATCAAGTTCAAAACTAGACTGCTGACCAAAAGTAATTTCAAATTGCTGACCGATGGACACATTGGGAATTGAACCCAACACCTCTCGCAAATTAAGATGCTAAGCGAGCGTGATAACCAACTACACCATGTGCCCGACAATTAATCTGGCAAGGACTCCCAGCTCCTGCGAGCCAGTTGGAACTTACAGCTGTTTTCATATCGATAGGCCATCAATCAAAAAATACACGCTTGGTCGGGGTCGGAATTTGAAGTTTCGTAGAGATCACGAGATAACAGGCAACTGTTAGTTGCCTTCGGCTTGCGGGCGGACTCTAAATATTAGGAGGTATTTACCTTTTTTGGAACATCACGTGGTAAGATCTGTGTATGCGTATTTTTTGATTGATGGCCTATCGATATGAAAACAGCTGTAATACTTGGGAAAGAAGGGCACGTCAATTCAAATTTCGGAGTGTAAAGCGCAGTTGAATTACAAATAGGATTAGACCGGAATGTTACAGCCGCGTTAGGCCGCACACAGAACGGGCGGAAATGAAGCAAAATGCCAGCCCAGAAATAGACACAGGATTTGGCATCCAGTAGAAGGCTTCGGGAGGCCGGACCGCCCATTTTTGGTGTGAGTTTCGAGATTTTCGATGCGAAGGCCTAATGTCGAACTGCGAGGATCGTTTATGAGTATCTGCCGACGCGACGAGCCCAGAGTACCAACTTTTTCTCTCAAATCCCTCGTGCCACTAGGAGCTTGAAGACGACACGTCAGCGCTCAGCACCCAATTGATTTGATGCTTTTCCCGTCCACTCTATGAACAATCCATATAACTCAAACGGATTGGATCTGTCTTGAAGGTGTGAGACGACATTTCCTGGCACGATCGCACACCGAGTGCCTGTGCCGACTTGTCTTTATTACTGAAACTTGTCTGCTTGATTGGGAATAATGTTGGAACGAGGCGTGCTAACCATGGTATTTGAAGGCGTCGAGGCGGCGATTTCCAAACCATGAGAAGTTGAAGAATACTTCAAGCACATTGTAAAGTCTAGCTAGGAAGGAAGTTGTAGTAATGAGGGGGTCGAATAAATAGCACTACAATGTGCCCAAAACATCTGAATCAGGTTCTAGAAAAATTGAACGTGCATAACTGGCAAGGTAACTGGTGAGGACGTAGCATGTAATTATATTCTACTGCGCATTGTAAGAGAATTGACGTACAGATACAGTACTGAATGAATTGAAGGGATTGATCATACAGATAAAATTGGAACTGATTGATGACAATTAAAATGACTCTCCTACGTATGCCTCTCCATAATCGGCTTCGTCAATAAATGCAACAACCATGATTCCAGTGCCCTTTCGTTCTCCTTTAGCTCTTCGAACTTACTATCCATCTGGCCAACCGTACAATAAATCACCTCCTCGATCTCCTTCTCATTTCTCAATGCATCAAGAAAATGCTCCGCATCATCACTAATCCCTACCTGGTTGATGCAAAACATCACCGAAGTTGGATCGTATCCCTTTGCCTCTAGCTTCTGCTTACACGTTATGATCTCATTGCGAAGCACATTCTGATTTTCTGGACCTGGTTCTCCATCGGTGATGATGCACACCAGGAGAGGCCGCTTGAAGAGAATAGAGGACTTTGGTTTGTCAATGATGTCGTAGACGAGAGGCTTGAGAATTTTCTCCCGGAGGTTGGTGCCGATATTGGTTGAGCCGTATGGCCTAACCCTTTTCATCGTCTGCAGGATCTCTCCAGCTGATAGGGTCGACATCAAGTTGTTATTGATGAAGCGTAGGTCGACCCCAGCCATGTCGTCAGGGACAATCCTGGTCGCAATGCGTGCTATTCGTGTTACCAGTTCAATCAGGTACTCGTATCTGTCCTCATCATCCATCGAGCTGCTATCGTCGCAGTATATGACAGGGTGATACAGAGAGAGTTTAGTCAAGCGCTTGATATTCTCGGGTTTTCCGAGGTCGGTCGTTGAGTCATCCCTTAGCTCGTTCGCTTTCTCCGCAAGAGTCGCAAGAAATGGGTCGTTCGGGGAGAAGAACTTTCCGAATTTGCCTTGTTTGACTTCATGGTTCAGGAATTTCTTGAATTCATCAATGGTTTTGGGCTCGAGTCGCTCGACTTCCTCTTGAAGGTCCTGTGAGGTACGTGTGTTAGCAACTTAAAGTTAACCATTAGGAAATGCAATCGGGTACCTTTGGAAGATCCTCCTCCTCGACACTGATATTGTAGAACTTCTTCACAACGCCCCCCACAACTCTTTTCACTGTCTTAATATTCACATACGCAATGACCAACAGCACGAACGAAACGACAACGTCCATAAGCTTCCCCCAAGCCGTATATCTTTCTGCTTTCGAAACCAGACATTCTGCTAAATCATGCTCCTGCCCGAGCTCTTTAGCCGTCTTTTGGTTGGGGTAATGCTGCACAGTGAGTGAAGCCCCACTCTCGATAAGCTGTTGGATGACAGCCTTGTCTTTTAATTGGATTATGACATTCATTAAAGGGGTATTCTTATCATCATCGCATGGCTTGTTCAGATCCGCCTTTATACCGTGCATCCCTGAAGTAAGTTCACGGATTATTGCACACCGCGTAGCAGACGAAGCTTTGGATTGGGGATCCGTGATAAAAAACAATGGCGTACGCTCATGACTCGATGGAATGTTTGGATCAGCTCCACAGGCCAGCAGGTGTTTGGTAACATCGAGATGTCCACCGAGACAGGCGGCACAGAGGGGGGTAAGTTTGATCTTGCCGCCGATTGTGTCGAGAAATGATGATGGGTTGATCGACAGATGTTCTTGCAGTTGGGATAGAGTAAGAAAGCCATCGTAGGCGCTGTCGTGGATGGACATGTCTTTTGTTCTTAGATTGAAGTGACGGCTTCAAAGAAAGGGTCTGGGTGGGCGAAGAAGTCAGTTAGGTTCGGTAGGGTTGCATATTCCTTTGGATGATCCTTACTAGATATACGTTTTACAGAAGTCGAAAAGCAGATAAGTCCAGGCAGAATGTGAGAGCGTTTGAAGCAAGTTTGAAGGATATTAAGCGCCAAAATCACAGCTTTGATTTGGATTATGATTCCTCGAATCCAATCCATATCTATTTGAGGTAGACTTCTAAGTTCAATGCACATGGATTCTCAGGATTCCTTGAAGCCACCTAACATTCGCAAGACGGGAAGGAGTAGTCTGATCTCTTGATATAAACTGACCTCAAGGGCCCAGACCCACGCCATGCTAGTACAGGTTTACCTGGACTATTTCAGTAGGCATGATAGCCATATACCGTTCTTGACTTCTACTAGCGCTCAAGCGCTCATGCTTGCAGCATGCCTATGTTCCAGAACTTTGGTAAGTATATCGGAATGAGTCTTTTTCTAGAATCTTAATAGGTCTTTCTCCATCTGAGGCCCAGGATCAATTCGGCAGGCCTTGTGACTGTGACCCACTCAAAATTCGGCAGGTGCAAGGCAGGTGAGCAAAGTTCCTGTGTATTACATATCGATGATGTTAGATAACAAATGTAAGATGACAGCTTCTGGCTGTAGATTGGCTGTAGGTTCCTGTTAATCCTGTCTGTCAAAGTCGCGAAGAGCTTTCTTCAGATTTTCGTCGAACCCTGATGAGATAACTGGCGCGTTTCTTTAGCAGATAGTAATTGAAGGGGAGAGAGAATATTTAAGTGTATTGTTATTTTGCTTACAAGGAATTCGGATATGAATTCCGTGTTTGTGCCTAGGGCTTGCCTGGCTCCTCGATTTTGGATCTCAGAGACGAGCGTGATTTCACCCAAGTAGAGCGAGCGTATAGACGATTGTTTCTTCCGTCAGTTGTATTCTTCCGTGAGGCACGGGGGCATAGTTAACTCGTAGAGAGGCGAGAGGCAGCCCGGTAGTGGTAGAGGCTAGGAAAGGTACGGAGACATACCCGACATCGGGAAACGTGTAAGAAACCAACGGCGGCCGACCCTCTCTGGTGGCAGTGCTGGCGACGTCGAAAGCTACTCTTTATGGTGCATGACGCCAGACGGTGCATACTAATCAGGACGGTCAAGTATGATGTAGAGACTGGAAAAGAAATCTTAGCTTAAGGCGGTTGTTGCGCTACCTAGTGCAAGACGCTCGAAGGCGTAGGGCACCTGGTTCTGGTGATCTCTCGTTCCGCGGTGGCAATAGGAGTGACGTGCCGGACTACAAGAGACGGGACAGGACCGAGACGGCGAGACTTCTTGGTGGAGCTGTAATTATGAAGGTAAGGGGTCAGTAGCCGAGACAAACGCATGTTCAGGGGTAGTCCAGGAGGATTCTTGGATAACTTTGTGCTCAAGGACTTTAAGCAATGGTCATAGACCAGAAACCGGTACGAATGAGTGCAAGACCCGGTGTCAAAAGCATAGCCACCGCGTCAGCTTGAAGAAGAGCGACCACAAGGTGGGCTTTAGCAGCGACGGTGGCCCCCGACCTGGAGGGAACGGAAGGATGAGATGACCGCTGCGTACCTTCTTTAAGAAGGTTACTCGTGGAGTTTTCGAATATTATTTTGGGTGTAGCTGTTGGATCGGTACTAGAAGCTCGTTAAAGCATAGTTATTATTGTAGGGATGACGTGAGAGGTGACGAAGCCTGTCGTTATAGTGAAACATTGAAGGTCGAAGTGACGTGCAAATATCGAATGGACATAGTTACAAAGCCCGAGTAGTGACATGAACGGCGGGAGAGGAATATCAGTGCATAAGAGTAACGCCATAATTTGGGTCAATAGTACATCAGAAAGGGTCGTATAGTACATAGGACGTGTGGTAGCTTTAGGACAACTAGATTGGTGAGGCTCACTGCGAGCTAACCCATTGGTCGGGTGAAGTGGATGCGGAGTGGCTCGACGGTCAACCTCGAATGTGAGACTCACCGTATCGTCGAACCAAAGCCGTATGCAGAACGGTGTTAGCTCGAGAGAGGTCTGCGAGTCCAGAACGGACCTAAGGGAGCGTAGTTGAAGTCTAATTTTAGACTTACGAAACCTAGTGCACTAACCCGGATCTTAAGACCGGGTAAAATAATCACGCTAACCCGGGTTCAAGCCCGGTTAGTACAACCTTGACGCCCTTGGCTCCGCCAAGGCTCCAACTTTTCCATCGGCTCCTCGTTACGCGAGGTTCCGGGTTCCCAAATACTTCATGCGTACCGCGCGCTCCGCGACTAGACAAGATTAAGTAGTTGACAAATTAATGAACGAAGATATTTTGGGTGTCATGAGAAATGTCTGTGTTTTTTGGGCATCAGCATGAAATGACGATGTTTGCTCATCATATATTTGACATGCCATGGCATAGCTTAGCTTAATAAGAACGATATCAAGAATGT
>MU130309.1:29830-59745 GCA_015039465.1 Phlegmacium glaucopus | reverse complement strand
TTATTTATTTAAGTACTCGAAACTTGTATGTTTTCCCTCAGTTCGAATATCAACTTTGTTTCCTCCTCTTGTTCATCCTCTAAGTCACTGAGGTCTCCTGTCTTATTACTTCTTCTTCCATTCCGAAATCAGGACACCTTAGGAGCTGGGCGGCACAGCACACACGCTGAGGCCAACATCCTTTCCACTTACTGTTCCGGTTCCGTTCCGTCCGTTCCGGAGTAGCTCCGACGTGACTTCCTTGTTTTAAACTTAACAGGCATCCCTAATTACCACCAGTAATGTACTAATAACTCAAGGTTCCAGGACACTCATAAGAGGCAAGGGAAAGCATTCACTGGCAGGTGTATAAACAACAATAACATGTACAAAAATTAGTCAGTCGTCGCAGCCTCATCCTCCAAAATGACAACTCCATCTGGATCACCAAGTTCACTGTTGTTTTCACCAGTAGGGTCGAAATCTTCATCACATGAGTCCATCACCAAGCCTGCAGCTTTGACAATTACACGCCATTTGCTCTCTGAGAGTTTCTTGATGGTTTGGAAGTGGGCGGCAGCACGAGTAGCCCATGGTCTATGGACAAAGCTGGTCTTTGTATCTTTTTTGGGGGGGGTCACCGGAACACCAAAGTTTAAGGGCACATTCTTGCTAGAATCATAAATGATGCTCGTCAGTGAAGGGATCAGCTGATCAGAGGGCAATAACTCACTGCAGCAGCACATAGCGATAGTGCACCTGCTGGAAAGCCATAAAACTTGTCTGTTTTTGCCACAAGTTGGTGATGCACTGCAAAGATCTCTATGATAACAGATGAGTGATAGGCACCCGACTGAAGGCAAAGGTTAAATAATTGAAATACAAAGCAAAATCACAAAAAGGAACTTACTTTTGTGTCAGGATCACAATATATATATCACAGGTCTCGGAGCTGATCTGCAATGTACTCCTTTCATTGCTCTCTTGAATTCTTGTATGGCTTGTTCTCTAACAATTTAGTGAGCTGCTGTAAAGCATACTTACTGATAGAACTGCACCAGTTCTGGATGGCAGAGCTCGCCTAACGGGGTAGTAAATGCATGATTTGGCAGAGAATACACAGAGAAAAGTACTCACTACAGAAAGAACCGCATCATCACAATCTATGGATGGAAACTTGTTGTTCCAGTTATCTTGTACAATCTCTGATAAATCAGGATGTGCATTAACCCCAAAACCGTCTTCTAGAGTACCAGACCAGTCGATAATCGCAGGTATGACTGATTCATGCCAGGTTTGGAGGTCGTGATTGACATTTTCAAATGGGAAATGGCTGTTGTTATAGTGAGGTTTTGCTAATTGCCATCTGGGCTTGGAATCAACTGTATTTTTGGAGTTGACCTTCTGCAGCTTATCCCTGACTAAAGTGGTACTATGTCAGTGTTTGAGGACTTGTGCATGAGATAATTATATGAATAATACCGTTTTTGTTCCACCTTGGTGATTGCTGCGACCTGGCATCATGATGTTTGCTTTCGCAGTTGCCTGTGTTTGCTGCATTTGCTGAGTTGTTTAATCCCGAAGAGCTGCATGGTCAGGTTCATCGCCAGAATCAGAGCGCAAGGTGGTGTCAGTTCTGAGCTGTTGTTGACTTGATGTGGGTTTAGGGTTGACAGAAGTGTGCTGACTCTGGGGCTGTGCATGTTCTTTCCAATTCTTCTGTAAGCTGCCTGTTTCCACTGTTTTCCCACTAGATCTCAAAGAAGTGTCAGTGTGAGAAAATAACATCTTGAACTGTATGTACGTACCTCTCTCTTCCTTCTTGCATCCTATCTTGTGCGTCTACTGGGGCGTATGTAGGTGCTATGATCTTGCAATGGGCTTGGATATCTGCCCAAAGCTTGCCCCTTGGCTCCTTGAGCCATCAGCAACCACTAGTGAGTAGATCATGAACCAATCAGTTTATCAGTTGAATCCTTACCTTCTCTTTCTTTCCTCATTTTTTCTTGCCAGAGATCTTGCTCTGCTCAATGGATGAGTCTGAGTACTCTTCTTCTTGTTTGTCACTGGCATCGTCTTCAGCTGCAGCCTGAATATCTGCCCAAAGCTTTGTTGGCAACCACTAGTAGTGAGTAGATCATCAATGAATCTGTTATCAGTTGAATCTTACCTTCCCTTTTTCCAAGTCCTCGTTCTTTCTTGCCAGAGGCCTTGTCAGTGTTCTCAGGCTGCTTAATGGATGACTCGGAGTCAGAGAATGCTTCTTCTTCTTCATCCTTGTCTTCTAGTACGTATATATCACTATCATCTTCGGATTCCCCTTGATAATCAAAATTTTCCATCCCAAGTAGCCCACCATCAGAGTCGGTGTCAAAAGTAGAATGAGGAGGGATTTTGACATTGCTCAACTCGCCTTCTTCTTGTTCATTGCCCCCAGCAGGTGCACTGCTGGTGTTGATATCATTAAGTTTGGCTTTGGGAAGGGTGTGGGACTCATTGATAGTCTGGTAAGTCTGCATTGTCTGTAAATTGGGACGCTCAGCTTGTAACTGACACTGCTTTTGTTGGCGTTGAACAGCATCTTCCATCGCTGCCACCTCCTTCAGGCCCTTTTTCTTTTTTTGCTGCTTCTTGAGCTCAGTAGCTGCTTGGATACCTGCCAGCTCATTATTTTTGGCTATGGTCGCAGCCCGTTTCTCTGCTGCTGCTGCTTGAATTTCTGCCCTGGAGCGCTTTGGTGGTTTTGGGTTGTCCGTGGGGTGCTGTTGGTTGTAAGTTGTCTTTTGTTTTTTAGGTGCCATGTTTTGATTATCTTCATTGTCATCAGGCATGTCCATCACAATTGAGGGAGTTTGGTCTTGGATGTGTTAGGCACGGTGTTGGGAAGGAACAGTTAGAGCTGTGGTTGAGTTTCTGATGAATCAGATTCACCGTAAGGTAAAATTTCAACTTATCATGTGCTTTTTTTTGATGCCCCCCTGGATACTGCAGCCGCTCTGCTCCTGTCTTTACTCCCCACATCCTTTCCCTCAAATCCATACATGTTTCAGCACCCAAATCATGCCCTGTGGTTCAAAAAAGCATTCCTCATCTGCAAATCTCCATTGTACTCACAGAGGGTGTCCAAGAACATTTAGAAGTGAATCTGGTCAAACCAATCATATCCTAAATGCTCACCCAAAATTTGATGGCCATCAGCTTCCAGCAGATCCACAGAAAGTAATTCCTGAATTGCCTACCTCATCTGCTCCAAATTCCCACTTGGGCTCTCCTATGGTACTGCCTTTGTCTCCCTCGCTAGCTCCAGAGCAACACATTCCCAAGCCTGGGCAACCTACCTCCAAATTGAAGTGGACTTACCATCTGTTTATAAATGGTTTGTCTCAGTCTTACTATACCTTTCATTTATGAAATTGTATTCTTATATATATCTTAAGGTGGGCCATGCATAGTGTTGTTGAGGCTGGCTTGAGCAATTTTAGTATTTTTCAAATAACATGACACTATGTACTTTGATTGCTTAGTATTGGGAGATGACCCCCCAGCTTATAGGGTCCTTTACATGTGTAAATATTTATAGAATTTTATAGGAGTTATTAGAATTGATGGTAATATAAATTCTAATAAATCCTATAAAATTCTATAAATATTTACACATGTAGAGGACCCTATAAGCCAGGGGGTCATCTCCCAATACTAAGCAATCAAAGTACATAGTGTCATGTTATTTTAAAAATACTAAAATTGCTCAAGCCAGCCTCAACAACTGGACTCCATTCAACAGTGAACTTCAATTTAAAGTTGCCGATTTCCTGTACCACCGAGAGGAGATGTTGCAAGGCAATATAAATCATCTCCTGGAATTATGGGGTCTTTCTCTCATGAAGCATGGGAGTTCTGGTCCATTCAAAAACTACAAACATATTTATGATACAATCAACGCAATTGAGGAAGGTATGTAGTTTTCACACAAAATTTAGGGAGGAAAATGAACTGATGAGTTGGTGTTGCAGGTGATGCACCATGGCAGTGCATCAAGTCTTCCTTTGATCAAGTTGACAAGGACTTGGATGCACCAAACTGGAGGCAGCAGGAATATAAGATCTGGTACCGCGATCCAGAGGTTGTTGCCCGGAATATGCTTAGATTTCAATCGTTAACAGCATTTACCTCATGTTTTAGATGACTGTAAATATGATAATGACCCGAAATTCTGATAATTCAAACACCAGCTCTACCACTCATCAATTTCCACCATTCTCTCAACTTGAAAGCCAGCAATGAAAACCCCAGCTGTTTATAGGTGTCCTGATGGCCATTTTTGTCGTGTTATCTTTGATCTGGGTCCTTTCATAGCAGATTATCCAGAGCAGGTGATGCTAGCCGGTGTCCTTCAAAACTGGTGTCCCTGGTATGTTTTTATTTCATGCGATAACACAGCATTTACTCAGCTAAAAATGACAATACCTGTACCTCACTTGCGCAAGATATCAATGGTGCTGCCAGTCCTCAAACCAATGCGTCGACAGATGTGTTATTATCAACATTGGACATCACCACATTGCAGTGATAAGTTGACTATAATATAAGTGTATAAATACACTAATATAAGTCTTGAATTGTGATCGGGCTTCCTAGGAAGTATAGCCGTTCCGATTTATTTATTGATTCTCACAATAATGATTTCACTTTTAAGTTGTGAATAACTTTGTATATTTATCCAAATTTCGAAGACTAACTTCAATAACCAATAGTGTAACTAATACACTTAAATAATTGCAACCAATGCAAAACCAATAGTGTAACCAATACACTTAATAATAATTTATTTCTCTTGTTGTTGATTTGAAAGGTTTGTTACTTTATTTCTTAACCACCAACTGATATTGGTGGGGGTAAGAAAGCTACAATCCAATGATTTATTTACAAGTTGTTGTACTCTACTTATACAGAATAAAACAATAAGCTCTTTTGTGTAATTGTTTTGGGTTTGCTGTGACCCATTATTGGTCCCTCCGCAACCCATTATTGTCCTTATTGTTATTCCGGCTATTTGTTTGTAACCATTCCACAAACATCCCTTTTGGGTTTGCATCCAGTAGCCTGGCTCTCTTTGTTTACTCGTGTATTCTTTTTGTAACACTTGTAACTTTTGTGACTCTCTGTGACTATACTTTGGCTAAAGTACAAGTCCTCGTCTTGTACCTTTAGACATAGGGTTTTTAATGCATAGATATTTTCCTTTGATATTGTAGACTTAGTAGTTATATAACTTGCAGTATATTTCCTTTTGGCTTGCATGGTATTTATGGTTTTGGCCAGGAACTTCTGAGTATTGGACAGTATGATAAATAGATGTATCTCATCATAATTATCTCCAGCCCTATGTTATGAATTATTTCATTGCAAAATATATTTTAATCAACTGGTGTAGTCAACACCAATGACCCTTTACTGTATCAGCTTGCATCTTTGTTTAGTTTATAATTAATTAATTAAGGGATTTCCAGAAAAATGTGCATATCCATGCCTATACACATTCACACTGTATCAGCGGGAAGAATATGGTGTTGATGCTCCAGTTGTACCTTTCACCCATGACTTTCCACACACAGAAATTTATGAGCTTATCTTGTCTGACCTTCTCCACCAAGCCATCAAAGGGACTTTCAAAGATCACCTCGTCACCTGGGTGGGAGAATACCTAGAGGCTGTCTATGAGACTGCAGAAGCCAGCTGGATAATGGACGAGATAGACTGAAGGTGAGTAGCCCTTCAAAATATCAAACTCTACTTATTTTTGTATAGGTTAGCAGCTGTTCCTGCATTTCCTGGATTGCATTGCTTCAAGCAAGGCCACTGTTTTAAACAGTGGACAGGTGATGACTCCAAAGCCTTGATGAAGGTATATTCTATTTACATCTAAATAGATGGTCTAATGTACTCATGAGAGTTGTATATTTAGATCGACCTACCAGCGATTCATGGTCTCATCCCTCCAGAGGTGGTAAAGAGTTTATCTGCTTTCCTCAACTTCTGCTATATTGCAAGGTGTGCCGACTTTGACAACGCTGCCCTTCAATCTCTCGATGCTGCCCTTTGTTGGTTCCATATCTACTGCAAGATATTCTGAGCCTCTGGAGTCCATGGCAGATTTTCGGAGGTCTTTACCTCTCCCCCCTTATTCCACATGGAATCCACCTGGAATCCACCCAATTCCACATGGATTCCACATGGATTCCATCATTCCATATGGAATATGTTTTGGCTCAGATCCTACCCATTTTAGGCTCTTCATTCCATGTGGAATGACAAGGGAACAGCCAAATTCCATATAGAATGATGGAATGTCCACATGGATTCCACATGGATTCCACTATTTTGAGGTCTTTACTGTCCCCCCACAAGATCTGATCAGATTTGATCAGATGCTCAGAATTCTGACCACTCATTTTTCCAAGTGAAATCCAATGAGTTCTGATCAGAATTGAAATTTAAAGAAAATAAATTTCATAATATACAAGTATTTGATAGCAATATGGTGTTGCTATCAAAATCATTCATTTTGTTCAGTCTGTGGGGTGCAATCACATGACCACATGTGATGTGATCATCACTGTTTGTTGAGTTCAAGTTGAGTTCATTTGTTCCTCACACCACCACCACCACACTACACTCAACACCCATTTCGACAGCTGCTGTAACATAACAAGGACCATGACTAAACAAAGGTAACCCCCCTCCTGGGGGGTATTTTTTATTTCATTCCATTCTACTTCACTAATAACAGATTGTAATAGGATCTATGTCGTTGTTGATGATGACAACAACAAACAACAAACAACCCATACAATGATCGACAATGACTGCCACATAATGAGGAAATGGTAACCCCCCCTCAGCAGGGGGGATTTTTTATTTCTTTTCATTGTCAATCACTGCTAATACATTACAACAGGCCATGTACAACATACAATGATGATAACAACATACAACAACAACAAACGGCACATACACATGTACAACGACCACAAACGAGGAGTGCACACATACCATGACCTGTACACCTGTACCACGACCTGTATACATGTACCACGGCCTGTACATGGCCTATACCACGATCCCTACCCCACCCATACCATACCCCACCCATACCATACCCCACCCATACCACAACCCATACACCTGTACCACGAACCCACACACATGTACGACGACACATATATGTGTACCATGACACGTACACACCTACAATGACGTGTACATGCATACAACAACCCCTACACCCATACCACAACACATACATGCATACCACAACTCATACATGTGTGCCACAACCCCTACACACGTACCACAATGCATACACACATACAACAATGCATACAACAATGCATACACATGTACAACAACAAAGCACATGCATACAACAACATGTAGACATGTACAACAGTGAGTACAGGTGTAGGATGACGAGTACCGGTGTATGGTGATACATACACCCCTACAATGGTGAGTACATGTCTATAGTGGGGATATGATCTTATCCCCCACCCTCCCTTTTTTTTTAGCTATGATGATGATGGCTGCAACCCCCACCTGGGGCTTTGATTTATTTTAATAGGTCATGACAATAACACCAGTAACCCTCCCTCACTAGGGGAGGGTATTTATTTTATTTTAGTATTTTAGTAGGCTGTTAATGTTAATGAAATAATTAATATTGAATTTATTCTGTATCCAAGAAAGCTATAGTTTCTACTTAAAATTTGATCAGAATTGAATATAACAAATTATCCAAGTTATGACCTGTTTCTGATCAGATTCTTACCAGTTCTGATCAGATCTTGTGGGGGACAGTAAAGTACTGACTATTTCCATCTCTATTCCAATTCCATGTGGATTCCACATGGATTCCACATGGGATCCACACACCCCATTCCATGTGGAATCCACCTGGATTCTGTGTTCTTAAGTTCATTGTTTGTGGGTTGAAATATAGTCCATATGGATTCCATGATGAGCCCAAACATATTCCACATGGATTCCACATGGACTCCATATGGAATAAGGGGGGAGAGTAAAGTATTGTGATTTAGCTATATTTAGTCATATTCACATGCATGTAGTATATAAGTGAAGGGTGCTTATCTTTGAATTTAACTTGGTTACTGGGAACTTACTTGCCCTAACAATGTCTCCAATGAGTTAGGCCATGCAGGACATGTCTAGAATGCTGTTGAGCATACCTGGATATGAAGTCCAGAAGCCGACATAGGCAGTTCCCCAATCTCAATTCTCTATCATCTTGCAGGCAACATTCTTTCCATACCAGGTGTGTAACTGTGTGTTGGGCTTAAATTGGTCACCATCAAACTTAACTGACCTTGAGGGTACTTATAGGTTCTGCTGTTGCTGTGGAGCACATCATTTCCAGTGGCTGTGATACTATTTCCCTCCATCATGCAGGCCTCCAGCCCTCAACAATTCATATAAGAGCCATCAATACCCATATAACACTGTATTTTATTCTGACCGTCCCACTGAGAACTTTCAAAGTACTTGTATGGTTATGGTTACAGTAATCCTATCACTGTATCCTGACCATCATCTTATGGCTGTAGGTTGTTTATGGTATGGTGTGCAGCCTACTGACAACAGGCTCAGGTTATCAAGATAGGTGTAGTGTTTTTCCTTTATTGTTTGTTGTTGGTCTGGACCATCTGGGACACGTGCGTCAATCATATTGGAGTCTTTTTCAAAATCAGCAATCATAAGAGATTCTGTAAATGAAAATTGGCTCATGAAAATCAATTTACTTGGTCCCAATGGGATACATAAATGTCTGAGCCCTGACAATATTCAGTTCATTTTTTTTGATCGAGTTTGTTTGTCTGTGAGTTTAACCTATCAGTGATGGAGGGATTGGATATGATGAATGGTGGATTTGAAGCATTGCATGATCGTGATGGTGTCTGTGGGGTTGAACCAGGTGAGGAGAAAGGTGGAAAAGGCATGTTTGAATTAGTAGGTTGTTCATTGAGTTGAGAGCCCACTGGTAGACCATAGCTGATAATCTATTAACTATGGTGGCTATTTGTATCTACTCACTGGTCAAGCCAGTGTTGCAGGAGGCAAGAAGCAATGGTTTGGGTTCCTTTTACATTCAAAATGATCTGTGGCATCATCCTGTCATATACCAGTGATGCATTACTTTTCTATCAACATTTTATAGTAATGCATAAGCTTGTAAGTTGGTGATGCACCACTACCCAGGTCTGAATAAAAGAAAGAAGTCATAAATGACCCTGAAACAGCTGGGTTTAGTAACTCACAAAATCTCAAACCCACAACTTCTGAAACTTGGGATGCCTAACAAGGACCCTTCATGCTAGTGATGCTGAAGTCTGGTTCAGTCTGGTTCTCTGCCATTTTTGGCAAACCTTGAACCAAACTATCAGTCCAGTGCAGGCAATTGTCTGAACCTTGAACCCAGTTCTGGTTTGGTTCTCAGTTCTGAACCAAATTAATTACCATATTAGGCAAGCATTCGGGCAAATTACACCTTGTTGAACCTCAAAACAGGTTTGGTTCAGCTGTACCCTGAACTCCGAACTGAACTTCAGTCTGGTTCTCAAAAGTTCAGGTTTGAACTGTGGCATCACTACTTCACACAGTCATCTACAGCTTGCTCTACCAAATCCCTCGCCTGATCCATCAGTACATGCTGTTGAACTTGCACAGCCATATATCCAACTTTTTCTTCATGCTCAATGAGCTCTTTCAGGAGCTTCTCCACCAAAACCCACTTACCTAGGACTAGGAGGGCATTGTGAATCATGTATTGAACCTCAGTGGCAAGGTAGTCCAAGCTATTGAGGAGGTCCTCAACCTTTGGCGCAACCTTTCTCATCTGGTACGAGCTCAGTGTGGTGTTGGGCAGTCGATGCAATTAAAGAGTGAATATATTGTGAATCAGATTGGGTAAGGGTGGTGATGGAATGGAGAAACAAGACTTCTGCTCATGCTTGGCAATGCAGTAGTTGGGAGGTGGGAAAAAGGTTTAAATTCATCTGTGGCAATCTTATTGGAGGGATGAACTTATGGTTATGTTCAAAGAGCATACCTGGAACCCCGCTCTCAACCATGTGGAGAATCCTGCTATCAACTTTAGCCAAGTACTGTTCGGGACTGATGACATCAATGATTTTGATCCCCTGGCAGATTGAATTATTGTTAAGCACTCAAAACACAAGCATGAACTTACAGCTTCATCATATAAGTATTCAACTGCTCGGTATCTGTTTATCACATATTTCCATGCAAATTTGGTCCTGAGGTAGTCCTTTGCCTCTTCATTAGGGCTGCGCACCGTACCGTAATGGTAGTTGGCCGTAGACATACAGCTGTATTTTTTTGTATTTAAGCCCTCCACGATACGGGTATGGTTCGGTACTGAACCGTACTGTACACTGTAAAATACGGTTCAGCAGAGTATTTTTACCAATGCCAAACAACAATAAACAGTCAAAAAAATAATTTGATGTCAGATTTAGCCTCTTTAGGCTAATCTGGCTCCCCCCAAGCCATTACATTATCACCAACCCTAATATTTGGCTGACCCATATGTCAGCTGTAGGTTTACGGCCATATTTTTGATGTCCCAAACCCCTCATGGTATGGGTACCATAGCCATATCGGTTTGGCCATGTACCATACCCTATAGTCACAGTGCACAGCCCTACTCTTCATTAACTGGAATTGAAGGGTTAAAAGTGATGGGAGGAGCCCCTGTAATTGAGTGGTTTCATGTTGTATACAATATTGGAGACTGAAATGAATTTGCTGATTATATGAGGACAAATGTGAAATGAAAAGTCTCATGAGACTTTGAGACCCAGTGAGACTTTGTGAGACTTTGTGAGACTTTGTGACACATTTGATGAAATCATTGAGACTTTGATGGTATCAGGATATTAGATAAACAGTTTATCTTATTTGATGGGATATGCAACGCCCCCACAACCAAACATTGAGCTTAGGCAGCTTAAATTTTGATTAATTAAATTTTATTTTTGGTAGAATATGCTCCTGTGGACTTAGGTTCAAAGATAGGTCATTAATATAATCAATATTTCCGCATTCAAGTATATTAATTTAATTAAATAAGAGTATTTGTAACTGATGTGACACCTCAATAACAATTTAATAACAATAACAACTAGCGGTCGCCTCCGTCGACATAATACCTTGCTGAATAATCCCTCTTTTCTTTTGGGCAATGAAATTGTGATATGAACTAAATAAGTTGAATACACAATGTGACATGGTTATCGGTAAGCTCAGTTTTCTCTAGTCGAAGTGGGTGGAGAGAAAATAAAGGTGGAAAGGAGACAGGTGGCCATTGTTCCTGGATATGCATTCACAAATTACAAATTGCAGGGACAAACATTGGAATATATTATCGTGGACCTCGCGAAGCCTCCCTCAGGCAAGCTATCACCATTCAGTGTATATGTCACACTTTCAAGAAGTAGGGGTCGGAAGTCAATTTGGATATTAAAGGATTTTGATCCTGAGCTGTTTATGCAACATCCCTCGCAGGATCTGAGGTGAGAGATGGAAAGGCTGGAAAGGCTGGATGCGAAGACCAAGGTTGACTATGAGCAGAGTCAAGATTGCTGATACGACCGCAATGGACAATGACACTTTTGCAAGGGGAAGGTGAACATAGAGGGACGCCGACACGACAGTTTCATCAAATATATTTGGGATCAAAAAAAGTTATAACATTTCAGTACTTTTAGTGAGTTTAGCCATGAACGACACCGTATCTTATTTATTTGTGTTATGTGTCAATACTGTTAGGTAACAAATGTATAGTTTAGACCCCGGAGAGACCTTGCTTTACAGCAAGGTAATAACAATAATAGTATTAATTGGTGAAGTAATCAGGGGCGAACCACGAAGTCTCAAAGTATCAGTCTCATGAGACTTTCCAATACATGTTCCTGTGGAATATCCAAACCGCGCATGACAAAGATTTTAGGTATTTTTATCTATGTTTTATTACTCATACAAATTTCCTTCTCAACCATTGCTACCGTCGTTCCCGGAGAATGGAGGAATCCTTTTCATATATATGTTACAATCATTTGTATCCCATACCTCGGTCTTTTATTCCGAGACTGAGGTTCGTACTATCTACTTTACTATTACAGCTTGGACTGACTATAGTTACAGTTTACTTTGTTCTATAGGTATAGATTACCTAAATATAAAGTCTTTTATTCCGAGACTGAGTTTACTTTGTTCTATAGTTCCCCCTGGATTATACTTATAGGCCTGAGAATCACTACTTCGGGCCGCTGCATTACGAAACCGGATTCGGATTCCGCTTGAACTTGACTGCAACCATGACTGACCTCCCTCCACTCCCAAATACGGGCGCTCTCACTGTCTCTGCTACGATGCATGGCTCATATAAAATAATCTTGAGTCTCGAAAATTCTGTCCGTAGCGACCCCGACACTAAAAAGTTGATCTATGCGAGGATCCTTGGATACCTGCTCCTGCATAGGCCTTCAGCGCAGGCTCGATTAGCAGTTGCCCTCGAAATCGTCTCCTGTAACGGCGAAACTGCGCTCTTAGCGAATGGCAAGATATACTATGACCTTTATCTGCGTGCATGTAATGCACTGCTGTTCCTCATTTATCATCGTTCTGAATGCTCTCAACAGTCAAAATGGCCAAAGGCCCTATACTTACCCCCAGTCAGCATATATCACGTCCGTCTTTTGACACGCGCAAGTCTATGGTAATGGAGATGCTAGTGGAGGCTCCTCAAAACCATCGCGAAGCCAAACGTAATGTGAGTGCCACTCAGTGGGTTTCGGGGCAATTGTCCAACTGACAAGCCTTTTTACATAAGGGCTTGATTCGGGATCAGTTTTGTTGCCTTGTTTCGGGGGATTATGATATGGCATCTGTGGAAAAAAACTTGGAATTGCAGTACATCGTCGATGCATCACAGCATTTGTTGGCTGAAACAAATTGTGCGCATATATTCTCAGAGTCCACGAATTCGAGTATTTCTGGGGACAATGCGGGGGGTAGTAAGGTGTGCTTTCTCACTGGTTCTGAAATGTTGTCCATTCTGTCATTTTAATACATGGGCGTACTAGCATCAGTATGCCGCTTCCGTATGGGCAGTTATGGACCGATTTGGCTACCCGAACATCGTTCGCGAGCTAAATGGTGCCAATATCCACCGGCTCCAAAATGTCCTCACCTTAAGTGTTGAGGTGCATGGAAAGTTTGATGCGTTGAAGCTCTGGTTCGAACCTACAGTGGGTAATTTCTCTCCACTTCCATCATCGCTCGGACTGAAGTCTCCAGAACAAAACCAACACCTACACGGTCCAAACCCCACATACTCGTTATCTTAGACCCTCTTACAAACCTACTGTGACGTTCACAACCCCAGATGAAGACAAACTCCCCGTTCCATCGTCAGAGTACCTTGCGATACATGCTGCATGTGCCAAGGTTGCTCATCTTTCTGGGGCTGGCGAGCATATCGACAAAATATTGAGAGAGATGGAAGATACCAAGGTTCTCTCCAAAGATGGTGCATCTGCCGAGATCCTCGAACATGCCCTCTTGCCTTTGAGTCAGGCAGTTTATGTCCACTGAGGATGCCATGAGTGCACATTTCCTTCCCTTCGATTCTTTCCTATAGGAACTACGAATTCTTGTCGTCTATGGAGGTTACTGTAATTATCACCCTTCCGATTATATGCTCTTGGTAGATTCCACCTATGTAGTCGATGAACAATCCAGGATGCATTTCGTCAAGATGGTTTGTAGTGAGAACTCGATGGCCAGGATAAGGTTTGACCCCGAAGTTGGCCTCCAATCATTCGAATCTCTGGCTATCCAGAACGAAGTTGGAAATTGGTGAGTTTGGTGGCCGAACGAGAGGGAGATTTCTTGGTTTACCATCATGTAATCCTCGACATCATGATCGGTTGGCGACTATACCCGACTCGGGAAATTGACCATCCCTGGCTACTACCTAGTCTGCGCTTAGTCGCGCCCCTCAAACCGTAGTAAAAAATTGATGCCCTTTATTCCCACGTTTAAGTCATGTGAGAGTGAGAAACACATTAATCAACGAGACGCGACGCGTCGGTTTTGAATATTAAAAGGGCATCCCCAGCGATGTCCCATGATGAACACCCTCAGTATACACTCAACATAGCTCTAATGTCATTTTGGACACCCTCTTGCTCTTTTCAGCCTCTGTGGACTCTGAATGCAAATCCTACTAGTAGCCTACCCAGTCTATCTTGTTACCCCCAGTCCACAGAACCTCTAAATAGTAAACACCAACTAAGCACAGTCATACTGTCATAAACGAAAAAGTGGTGCAAACTTGGGCCAGAGTGTACCAAAGAACTTAATAAAAACAAGCCCAGTGTCCCTTGAAAACATTCTCTTTGATGGAACCAAGGAGGGATATTCTCCCAGAGCAACCAGAACCATTGCGAGCATATAAATATATAGGCTACTTTCTCATTGACATCACAATTACGTCTTGCGTTTGTGATTCCATCGAGTTGATAGTCATGAGGTCTGAAAGGGTGTCTTTCTGATAATTTTTCGGCATATCCTCCATCCTGAGGGACTTCTGTACTTGAAGGGCTCCTCTTGGGAGTTTTGAGACATCCAATGTGTCTGATCTTCCCGATAACGCGTTAGCGGCAACACTAATTAGTGAAAATGACGCGACCGTGGGAACAACACGTGATCGTTTTTTTTTACTACGGTTTGGGGTGCGCGACTAAAAGCAGACTCCATATGATGGAGATCGACTGTCATCACCATCATCATCGGAGTTGCCTACGGGAGACTAGCTACTACCTGGCCCTGAGTGTTCTGCTGAAGTTGGTACATTTTGTCAGCATGGGTCGGGACTCGGATCCCACTCCCAGAATTTGCACTTGCGACCAACTGCGCCTATTCCATACAGTTTCGGGTGTCCCGAAGTGCGAAAATAATTGAACATCTGGCCACGGACAGCCTCCCAGGCTACTCCCGCATTCTTGCCTTCGTAAATAAGGACCCAAGGCCAGTCAACCACATTTGCGGTAATGATCCGGCGAGTAACAAGGATGTCATATCTGCTGCTGCCGTGGGTAACCTCGGGTATCATAACGTACGTCAGGGAGGGCCTGGGTTTGTATGCGAAGTAGGTTTAGAGGATATTGGAACACCAGAGTCCATTAACATCGCTCTCCTCGCCAGCAGCAATTACAGCTGCGACTTGGCTGCGACCTTTTCAAACTCTGCCCATGAAGGGAATTTGAGACTACTTTTTGCATGCATCAGAGCTGCCAACAATGCCAGGAAATACAAATAAGCAAAAGGAAATTTGAAATTTGAATGGGAATGACATATGTAACATGCAAGAGTGATGTATGTGTTCATTTCAATGAAGATTAGCACCTTTCATTTACTGGCGATATAAGGGACGATAAAGTCCATAGATACAATGCGGTTGACACTTGATAGTGCTCATTAGCAGGGAAGAACAAGAGGGTGTAGTAGGGTCCATAGAAGTCGCTCGTCTGAATTGTTCAGTGACACCTCCAATAAAAACAACAATAATACATAACTTTGCAATCAACAACAACAATAAGAACTTGTAAGTACTTTTTCTGTTTCTTTTACAATGGTTTCCAACCCTCTCCAACAGGCCATTTTAAATTATCCCTCCCCAAGTCATCCTCGTCACCATCACTACGACCACGAGCAGTCAAAGACATCGACATCCCTTCACTTCTAGTCCAATCCGAATCCCCATCATATGCACGATCAAGACTACCTCCTCGAACACCACCGCCACCACTCCCATCGTGGTGAACCCGCCAACGTCTAACCTGTGTCTTTCCTCCTCCTCCATCGTTACCACCACCCCCCATTAATCCTTCTAATCCATCTTCCGATCCATCTGCATCCTCACCCCCGTCTCCATCGGCTCCACCAGATCCAGAATTCTTACTTCGCGTCCTCAACCCATCCCTCACGAAACCCCGTTTACTCAACCCGGCTTCAGCTTTATACCTCGCCTTATCTAGGTGAGGCTGGATTTGAAGAAATGTTTTTTGGAGAGATGTGAGTGGGTTTGGAGTGTTGGAAATTGGAGTCGAATGGTCATGTTTTGTCGTCGTCGTTGAAGATGTCGAAGATGGCGGACGAGGATGTGGCGGTGGCCCAGCTACAGTTAAAGACGACGAGGAAGAGGAGGGTGTTTGACGGTGCGGTGTCGTGGGCTGCCAATTACCCAAATGATTTACGGACGACGAAGACGAAGAAGGCGTAGAGGAAATTGACAATGAGGAACGACGATTGCTGTTACTATTCGCGGATAACGTGGGCATCATCAAACTTGTATGACGAGAAACGCTTCCGCTGCCTTTTGTCTTGCTGTTTCGATTCGGAGAGGAAGGAGGAACTGTCAACTCGTCTCTATCCACTTCGACTTCGATATCATTCGGTCGGAAAACTTGAACGCTTTCTGGACGTTTACGGCCCAAAGACGAATGAGAGACAGGCGGAATAGGAGACTGATGATGCAATGAGTTTGAACGGAGGACGCGGTTAGGGGGACTTGGCGTGGTTGGCGTTATATCGCTGGTAGTTGGAGAAGGAGGGAAGGGATTGGTGAATGGCGAAGGATTGTTGATACTAGACGGTCCATATATGCTTTCGAATGATTCATCCACATTCGTAGCATGTTCTTCTGGTGGTTCGTCCTTGAAATCTAAATTGGTTGTACCAGCAAACGGATCGAAATAAGAATAGGAGTGAGAACGAGTGTGCGAATTCGGATGAGGCTGATACTGATGTTGCAAATGATGAGGTTTTCGATCGGGGTGGGTTGGTGGGGGTCGACCTCTGGTGGTACCACCACTCGGTAAATCCAAACTCGTTCGTTTTGGAGACTGTTCTGGTGAACTGGTGTATGGAATCGCATTGGCCGAATCAACCGGAACTCGAGATCTGGAATGGAAAGGACTAGCAGTCTTGGGATATGCATGAACATGGGCATTGCTGGAGCCTTCTGGATTTGAAAAAGCAGAGGCGGTTGTAGATGGGGGAGCAGAAGTAGAGTGAGGATGATGATGAGTACCAGCCAAAGCGACTTGTTCCAAAGAACTGGTGGATAAAGGCGGTGAAGGCTGTTGTTGCTGAGTCCTTCTCTTCGGTAAAGGAGGCGCACGTTCATCCGAACTGGAAGAGGTCGAAGATACAGCGTACCCGTATTTCCTGTTCAAACCACTCCCACTGCCACCCTGACCCATCACCGGATTCGACTGCTGTTGCTGCTGTTGTTGGTACTGATGTTGATTATATACATTCGTGCCTACCACAACCGATGAGCTTGTAACACTCGCACCCGCCAAAGAATAAGCACCTGAAACGGTAGAACTGCTTTTAAGAACCTGCATAACGCGTTCTCTTTCTAATTGTTCTTCTGCTTTTTTCATTGTTTGAGCAGCTTTGGTGGCTTGGAGAGATTGTTTGATCAGAGTTGAGGTGATATGGTGGATGGGTTTGGGAGGGATTGTAGGTGGGAGTGTGTGTGAGGGGAGAGGAGGAGGAATTGTGGTAGAGGCTGGTTTAGATGGAGATCGAGAGCGGTCGAGGCGGTTATGGGAGGACGTTAGATGTTTTGGAGGAGCAGCGATCATTGAAGGAGGTTGAGGAACAGGCGGTTTTCGTGGAGGTAAAGGCGGTAGCTTCGCATTGCCATCTTCTGAACGAGTTGGTAGAGTTCGTTGAATGAAAGGATTGTGAGAAGTAGTTGATGATGATTCTGAACGTTGAGAGGGATGTAGAGGTGGTTGAGGGTGGGCCGTAGATGTGAATGGATTATGGGAGACTGAGGATTCGATGACAGAGGAGGAGGCTAACGATGGATCCGTGTAGCTTCGACGAGGGACTAGAAGTCATAATATAACATCAAGACATAATATATCATCGAAAAACGTAAATTCATACCTGAGTTTAAAGACCGTCCTACTTGGGCTATACAGAAAAGATTAAGTTTGCGACCCACAACACCCATTCAGATCCCACAGACCTTGTACAAAAGCCAGAGATCTATCCACTTCTTTCCCATTTTCAGCATGAACTACCAGTCTGAGAACGGCGAAGAACTCTCCTCCTGAGAGAGAATCAGTTGAACTAAGGTTGGGAGAGAATAGTTTCAGAATCTAAGTAGGGGTGAGTTATTTTTTTGGCATTAGCAAAAAAGCAACGATAAACCAACTTGACTCACTTTATCAATTATAAGAGACGATATATGAGAATAGCGACCTCTCATCCAAGCTCTTGTCTCGCGTACATTGACATTCATCTTTTCAAAATAGGCGTCATCAACAATATTGTGCGATTGGGATTCATCTTCGACAGAGACGATTGAAAGCAAGCTTGTGGTGTAAAACTGGTATTCGTCGTCGCTAAGAGCTGAAGCGTGTAAGGAGAGTCTTCTGGATATCGATGACATTGAAAGTTATTTGGGATGTTTCGAATATCCAGCACAGGCGAGGCGCATCCGCTCAAGTTGGATGGAATCAAGCAAGCGTGATCAGGGACATCATGGGTGGCTGTGCATTCCCAGCCCACTACTAACTGTGCTCAAAGCTCGATAGGTTGATTTCACAGCTGACTCCCATCAGTATGCTCTAAATTCATACCATTGTTAATTGGTCTTATCCGAATCGTTGATAATTTATGTGGTTTCACCTGGTTTCACTTCGATTTTGTGTTCTGTTAATGATATTACTATTTTCTGTATCTTTAATCCATTGGCTTTCTTCGTTTGATGTGGCAAATTATGTTTCTCATTCTTTGCAAAACCGTTGCCAGCTTCGATCTGCCTACTTACATTCATCCAATCGTATGTAAATCAAAAGTTTAAACCCTACTTTAAAATAAATTAATAAATCATCTCCAAGCAACAATTTCCCAGATCAATATTCCATTAGAATTATCTCGTTGTAGTTGAGCCAACGGTGGAACCGGGATTGCTAAAATCGCCCACTGGAGTAAGTAAATTTCCCCTCCTTCAAATAAGGTACGTTTCTTAAACGTTTCTGCACAAAAAGGTATTTCTGAATGATAGGAACTCCGAGAACATATTTCCAAGATTTCTCAATGATGTCCCATCCGACTCGCAAGGGAGTCCGATCTGAAAGCAGGATAATTCTATTTGGCAACCCGGTTAAGTTGAAAAACCCTCACATTTTGACCACCTAACTCATTAGCTAATCAGGCACTACATCATCACTCCCGCACTTTACCAAAAGCAGATGTTTACACGCACAGCTGTCAACGATATCTGATATCAGTCTATAATCTCTGCGCGCAATATGGACAGTCGTTTGTTGGAGTAAATGGTATTTCAAGGCACCCGCGTTAATACCTCGTTCAAATGTGCAGATCCGCTGTAAGGAAGGTACTGCGGGGGGCTATGTACGCCAATGCGTGCGTACTTCTGTTCATTAAGAAAGCAGGCCAGAAGATTTTATATGACAATAAGTAAAAACAATAAGTAAAGTAATACTAAGGCGGTCAGTAGAAGAGCACGGAAGATAACGGAGGCGTGTGTATAATAACAAAATCTTGTACAAGTAGGAATGGGGAACGTCAAGTTCATTGGTAAGTAAAAGTAGGTGGCTACGGATTCAACAGGGTTAAATGAAGATATACATAGCGGTTAGAAATAAATCATAATATGGCGCGATAATGTTGGGTGCGGATGGCGACAAAGAGATTTCCTTCAGACTTCTTTGACGAGGTTTCCTGCCCCACCACGACCAGTGGATTCGTACTCGTTCTTAGCATGTGAATGATGTTCGACGGGGGGTTCAACTATAGTGGTTATATTCGCAGCACCACCTCGGCCAGTGGAATGACTGAAAGTTTCGAGGAAATATATTAGATGGGCAAGGAATTATAACGATGAAGCTTCAAGGACGTACTATCCTTCATGCGTAGCATGATGTTTGATAAGATCATCCTCATCTATTCTCTCAGTAACAGAGCCCTCGTCTGCGACAAGGTTTCCCGCTCCACCCCTTCCAGTAGAATGAAAGCTAGACCTTGGACCAGTGCTCGGATCACGAGAACGGGATCGGTTGATGTTGCCAAGTCCACCACGACCAGTGGAAACCTAGTGAAAACGTTCAGATGTGTGGAGAATGGAGTAGAATGGACAGACGGACAGGGGCACCCTCTTGTGACGCCTTGTATTCTCTTATGACATCCTCCTCAACGCTATCAGAGGCGGGGTTCTTGTGGACATCACGAGATGGAGAGCGCAAGTTTCCAACACCTCCACGTCCAGTGGAGAAGATCTGTTAGGGGAGAAAAGAAGCAGTTTCAGTGATGGTCAAATTGATGATGGACGTGTAGCATTTACCTGCTTTGGGTTGGTGATGGCTTCTCTACCACGAGTGACAGAGAAGTCGTCTGGTCCAGATTCGGGTCTTGCATCCCTAGAGAGTGAAGCTTGACGAATGTTTCCAATACCACCTCGTCCAGTGGATTGCTATTGTTGGTAAATGAGTATTCAAAGCAGAGCAGGAAGGGGGAGGAAGAAGCTCACAAATCCTTCACGGCCACGAGAAGCGGAGCGTTCAGATACTGACATTGGGAGAAAAGTGAAAAGTGATTGTTAGTTTAGTAGATGATGGAGCAGACAAAGGATTGTGGTCAATTAAATAGCCGGCAAAGCGGAAGAAACGGAAAGGCGGGAAAAATGTCAGTTCGGATCTAGCCAATGGCAGCCAATGACAAAAGAGACATGTCAGGTTTTTTTGTTCCGAAACCGCGTTTGAACTGTCCACAATTCAGAACGACATGTCCGTACAATGCAACATGTGTATTTGAAGGGCATCGGTGGTAGACACAAGGTTCGAACTCACTAACTGCTCTGATGTCCTGCACAGAACCAAACTGAATGTACTCTTTTGTCAGAATAGGCAATCTATCGTCGTCTTCATTATCCTGCAAGGCATACAAGGGGTTGCTAAGTGAGTTTCGGCCAACTTTTGAGCCGAGAGTGGCAATTTTATGAGCCAGTGGCAGACGGCGGAAGGCCCAATCCGAAGGGAGGCTATGTCTTTTGGCGGGAAGCATTACTTGTCAGTTACGTATACTGCACAGGTCGTCTCAGAGGTAGTTTGGCTGTGGCTTTTGTACGCGGCATCCCGCTCAGTATCCAACTTATGAGCAAGTTTCATTCTCTCTTCTATTTAAGGGTCATATTCCTTTTTCAGAGCTGCCTCAATTTCACCCCCGGTTTTTTTTCACTCGGCACGGATCCCGACTCGAATTGTCAACCAAAAAATATTTGTTACCAGCAAACTATCTATTTGTCCACTATTTTACATCTCGCAATCATCCTTTCTGCAGCTTTACCATTGTTTTTTTTTAAATGCCACTAAACATGAATGGACCTCATCTCTTCGCGTCTATTCAGCCCCGCTCATTGAGGTCATTCATGATTCCTATCTCCACTGATTCTCCAGTGCCGAATCCGTCTGGGGTCCAATTTCCAATTCTTGCAATCACCGACGCATTAGTGCTGCCGAAGTATGACCAAATGTTCCACAGGAAGGACATGTGACAAGTTGCAACGATCATTCAACATGACTCGTTGACCTTTTGTCTTGTTTTTGTCTCATACTTGGACCCAACGCAAATATCTCTCATTTGGATTGTACATCACGAGTAGGTACAGGCTAAACACTGCTCCGTCATTGTACGCGGTGCTAGCCAGTTCCAACCCCGACGAATGATCGCAACTTGACCGGAAATCCAGAAAACGGCCGTGATGTCCGCTTATTGAAATGCATTTGCGCAGAAGGGATCCTAGAAGATCCGAACGTATTCCAACGAAATGTCACCTGGCACATTTCACGCGGACCTACGCTGACGCATGGAACCGCTTACAGTGGAAAAAAATGAGCCGCGCCTCGAGAACTCACTCCTTTGTTTGTTTCTTTGACATATAATATATCTTCTTTTTTCAATCGTATACCATAGATGGCGTGGATCATGTTCCGACTCTGGATTCTTTGCTAACCCTTTGACAAGAAGCTTGAATTCATCCTTGATCCATCCGAAACTGCTCTGCAGTCGTTGGTCGGCGTAAAGGTACAATTTTCTTGTTGTTTAGAAAGTTTAACTCGGAAAGATGGTTTTAGATTTGGATGCATTGTGTATGGAGTGGGGGTATGGAGTGGGGGAGCGACCGTCATCCCCTCCGTCATCGACATTCTCCATGTCGCAGTGAAATACCGGATGTACGTGTTTACGTTTTGTAAAAATGATCCTTGGTGATTTACCATCCTCTATCCTTCATGATCATTTATTGTATGTATATGCTCCGTTTTTTTTCATACAAAAGAAACATTTTGACGAAGTCGGTAATTTAGAACTCACCTGCCATCGAATCTAACAGCATCATAAACTGCTTGCTCTACCGTCTTGTCCCTCAAAGTCCCAGCCGAGACTTTCAAACTCGCTATATATTAAACTCCCACTGTGGATCATGTCCAGCACCTGTGCCACATCCGACTGGATAAAGCAGAGAAGTGCAAGCGCCATAGCTCCTCGTCGATGTTTCCGTTCTAGGTTCCCCAAGTAGTTTGAGTCCAATGACCTATCCAGCGAAACACAAGCTGAACTTCACCTCTTACCTAGTGTGTTCGCCTAGTGATGTGAAAGGCTCGGCTTCAAAGCCGCAAGCCGTCGAGCCGAGCCAAGCCGTGGGAAAGCCGTACCAACGGCTTTGACGGCCTACGGCTTGGGCTTCAGATTTTTCAGGCCGTGAGCCGCGGCTTGGGCACGGCCTGGGTCTGAGCCTCGAAATTCGCATTTTTGGCACTCTTAAGAACTTTTGATGACTTACAGCTATTTTCAGAGCTATACGGAATCGCAATTTTGAAAATGCCATCATGTTGGGTCTGTTTGTTACAGAGGTGACAGGACAACTGGGTCCCCAGCCAACTCTAAGTACATAATTCAAGTACTAAGACTAGTGGTGCTTTGCTCCCTCTTTCATCAGTGCAATGCCTCGTTGCCCTGTCTCTCGTGATCTCAAGGACCACATCCCATATCTCCAATATATAGAGGGCTTCAAAGTGAAGGAAATTGAAAGGATTCTTGGTGTGAAGAAATCAATGATATATCAAACTCTGAACTACCATAGAAAATACAGTATTACATATAATCCAGGGGCTTTTTCCAACTTCCCTCATGGATGGCCTTGCATTCTTACCAGCACTGATCTTGACCTGATCAAGCCCTTGCTTAGTCAAGAGCCCACTCTGTACCTTGATGAACTCCAAGATGAACTCCTCACACACCATGGGGTGGTTGTATCTATTCCTACTCTTCTTCAGTCACTTTCCCATCTACATTTCTCATGTAAATCTGTTTCTATCCATGCACTGGAGCGTAACAACTTGGACCGCTCAATGTACATGAATCAATTTGCCAAAATGGTTTCGGATCCAGCGATGGTTATGTTTATTGATGAAGCTGCCAGGAACAAAAAGAACCTATCTCATAAGATGGGCTGGTCACTGAAAGGAAGACATGTGGTCCAAAGAAGATGCTTTGTTCACGGCCAGAGGTTCTCAATCTTGCCAGTGCTTACTATAGATGGCATTATCACCTATGATATAATCCCTGGATCAGTAACATCAGATCTGTTCGTCAAATTTCTATGAGAACATGTTGTATGTCCCACTCTTCCTATGAATTACTGGCTTGCCATAATATCAGACTTAGATCCCTCTCACAAACCCATACCCTGGCCCTCGGAGCATGTTGATTCTAGACAACTGCAATATCCACCACTCAGAAGCTGTATGTGAGCTTGTTGAAGATGAAGCCAGTATGTAATATGTGTTTACTATTCTTACAGTTGCTTACCTACCAGTTGAAAAAAGGCTGCAAACTTCTCTTTCTTCCACCCTACTCTCCTGATCTCAACCCAATTGAGCAAGCATTTGCATCCATCAAAGCCTTTCTTCATAGGAACTGGAAGGATCATTCACTTTCTGTGATGGACAGAGCTTGTTGTCACATTTTACCAGAAATGGCTTGGGGGTTTTTTGTGCTTCTGGCTATGTGGTCTAATGCTATTTTCTCATGGCAATCAATTATACTTTTATTATGCCACATCACTTGCTTTTTGATCATAAAATTACATAGTGGCTTTCAAAAAACTAAAGACTGGAGAGAATGACAAATGTCTTTCTAATTGGTGTGAGTGGTGAGCTCAGGGCTTGGGGACAGTTCAAATAATGGAGCATTGAGGTTGATGTACTCAGGGTCAATGTCAGGAATGAATCCATCCAGAACTTTCTCAAGGGTCCTTGTAATAGAATTATAAAACCACCACTCAAACTCCTTGGCCCAAAGATTCCTACCAGGGATGATGCCAGGCCCAAACACTGACTCACACCCTATGTTGTTTGCATATCGTTTCTCAAAACAGATATGATCGCGGTCATCAATGCAGACAGAATGGGTGGGTGTCAGGGAACATCGGGTATGCTTGGCATCAGGGCTGGTCCACCAAACGCAGGCAGCACACTTCATGTGCAAAGCATCACCAGCTGTCAGACCACATGAGACAAGGTCATCCTTGGTAATGCCACCCATTACATCAGGGCCACATCCCTTTTCTGAGAGAACATCTTCAAACACTCGTGCGTCTTTCAACTTGTAGGGCTACCAAAGTTCAGTTCAGTTCAGTTCATCACCTCCTTGGCCTGAACTGAGAACTGAACTGACACCCTCTTGGCTGAACTGAACCTGAACTGGTTCGAACTGATGAACTGCATAAAAAATCACAAAAACTGGATATTTATTGTAAAACAGTAGACTAAGTATATTTATTTGATATTAATTACTTCAAAGGCCTCATGGGCATCAGCTTTATCCATAGCATTCAAAAAGTTAGTCTTGTATGCATTTTTGAGGATTTGAACATAACCAAAGGCTGCTGGGTCCATGGAGTTGCAGTGTAGAGTGTCAGTATGGCCTGAACTAGAGAATGCTCTTTCTGAGGCAACTGATGAACCTTGTATGGCCAGATAGTCATGGGCAATGCAAGACAGTGTTGGGTATTGTTGTGAATGGTACTAGAATTTGAATTAAAGAGAAAATCAGGAATAATTGAATAAATACATACCCCCCACCATTTGACTGGATTTGTTGTATCTTCAAGAGGACTACTGAGGTAATCACATAGTTCTTTACGAGGATCTTGGTTGACTTCAGTCCATGAGGAGGATTTCTTCAAGGATGAAAGGATCCAGTTTGCACTGTATCCATTAAAAGGATTAGAAGCTGCTTTTCCAAAATTGAGATCAGCCTGTTTATATCATAAGATATAGCTTACCTTCTGATGAACTTGCAGAAGCTTGCTTCAAAGCCTTTGAATTTTTTGGAGGCTTGTAGTAAGAATCAAACTAAACATAAAGATATTAGTCTGAGAATATTTATGTCAATGAGAAAATCTACCGTTTCAAGGCGAGGCTGAGGCTAGGAGGTAAAGTGAGGCAGAAAATAAAGATAAAAAGTGTAGTGTGGTGAAGAATAAATTAATTAATTAATAATAACATAGTAAGGAAATAAATAAAATATAGAGACAATACAGGTATAATCATGAATTTATGGGGGTCGGATCGTCCTTAGGGGTAGGAAAGGAGAAACCTAGGGGACGATCCATTCAGTGAACATCTATAGAAAAGACTTTATAATAATTGAAACCTAGGGGACGATCGAACTGATTCAGTCGTAGCGTCAACGGGATTGTGTTTGTCACTACTTGTTTGTCACTACTTACTTGTTGTTACTTACTGAGGTCCATAAAAAAAAAATCAACTAATGAATAAAAGTGACTGAAAAAACGTAAGATACCGTTGAATACTGTTACTGTCCCCTACTGTTGCTGTCCGTGTTGTTACTACCTCACAAAAAGTTAGTTAAGTTTAGGATGACATTTGATGTTGCCTGTTTGATGTTGCCTGTTAGCCACTACTTGTTTGTACTGTTTGTCGCTACTTGTTGTTCATTACTTGTTACTTGTTTGTCACTCCCTACTGTTTGTTCGTCGCTTGTTTACTCATGGAATGGCGGTTCTATCAGCTGAAAAGTTTCTAGTATGTATCGGGAACGTTCACAACCGATCCGTGGAGTTACAGGGAACACAGGAAATACCACAACCGCCGTGGCACCATTCAAGAGAGGAAAGACTGGAATTGAGGAGGAGACTAGGCCATAAGTCCTACATACTCTGCCGCCGACCTTGTACCTGTTACTCTTTGCTACTTACTACCACTTCTTGTTGTTTGCCACCACTACTTACTGTTTATTACCACTACTTGTTACTCGTTTATCTTGTTACTTACAGTTAATCGAACAAAGAGTTTACATTTTCAAACGGTTTATATAATGAAAAATGAGACGGAACCCTGTAACTCTTGTATTTTATTATTAATTACGAACGTGCCGTAGGTGCCGTCGTACCGCATCAAAGTTTAAAAACAACGGTATCGAGTTTAAAAACACTACTTTTGGAGAGTTGTGGTAATTGTTTTAAGGTTTAATACATATTGGGTCTACACGGACGAGATTTACGGCTACCCTGGGAGTTCCTACGTAGCCTCTAACTCAAAACGGTGAGAGGTTCGTGGGTTCTCGTCGGAGACAACGGTCTGTGGAGTTTATTCGCGTTTGTTTGGCTTCTTAACCTAGTCCTTTGACTGTCGCTATTGTACGACGGAAGGTAGTAGCCTTTTGGTGAGGGTCCGGAGTTTCCGTTTCTTGGCCGTGCTGCACACCGTAGTTTCGTGCACTTTTTTGGTAGTCGATCCCAGTTCCCCTTGTTACGGAGGGACTTCTGGGTAGAGAAAAAGTTCTCATTAAAATGACCATTCAGGTCAAAAGGAGTGACACATAAAACAAGACTTGAATAGAAAGAGAATAGTCAACCTAGGTTTGGTCCCCGTGGTCTAGGGTTTTTTAGTTATGGTCCACTCGAATTTAATAAATAGTAATACGACCCCATAGATGACTGTTTTGGTAACTACATCCACGGCCAAACAGTTTTGACGTTGGTCTCCTACTCTGGGACCAGGCTGACGTAGTTAGGTAACGAGGTCCATTCGAAAATAACAGTAAGACCCCATAGATGACTGTTTTTATAGTTATATCCGCGACCAAGTAGTTAGGACGTTGGTCTCCTGTTCTGGACCCGAGTTGACGTAGTTAGGTAGTGAGTTTTTACACGACCGCGACACGACGACAGACGACTTAGGTGGTTTGTACACGTACGACTTTGACTGGTGGACTTTAGTCGGTCTTGGTGGGTTCGCGTTATATGTCTACTTGGATGTCTAATGTGGTACGTCCCTTCCCTGTTGTTGCCACTCCCACTACTCCTCTCACTTCTACTTCTGCACCAACGTTTTATGTTGACTTACCGACTTCTTTAGGTAACGCTCGCGTCCCATTTGTTAGTAAAAGTCGACGTTAATAATTAATGAGTGGAAAGAAGTATACGTCCGAGGAGTTTTTGTGTTGGTGGTACCGGTGTTGTTAACATGTTCTCTGGATTCCCGACGCAAGTGCTCCCGTTGGTTCCTTCTTCCACCCCACGACTAGTTACCGGTACATACATTACGTACAACCACTCAAAGACTTCGAGTTGATGTAAGAACACAAGTCTCGAAGTGGTGGTACAAGTGTCACGACGTCCCTTCTTTCTATGTAAAAAGAGTCCGTCTTTATCGTCAGAAACTTTTGTAATGTGTACCATTCATTTGAGGAGTAATTGGAACTGATTCAGTAGGAGTGTTCAGTGTATAATGTAAGTGTCTTTAACCCGGTGAGTACCGTTTAAAATGGAGTTCTATACGTTTAGTGAGTTATAACTTGGGTTGTTTAGACGCGAAGGCAATTGTCTGTGGTTTCTTCACTGGCTTGGACCCAGTCAAGTTAGTTCGGAACTATCAAAACAGTTCGGTCAGTGTTTCACCAATTTCCTTCCAGACGAACTTGTATAACATCTGAAACACCAAAGACCACTGGTTCATTCAACAAAATGAACCCTTAAAATAACTACTACTACAATTAGTATTAGGTATGGTAATCAGGAAAGTCCACCATCTACTCTTTGGAAAAACACGGGAAGAGTTTATGGTTACAGGGCGATAGTTTCTCTTACTCTATGGAGTAACTGTTTTCGAGTCCCTACTTCAATAACTCTTCCGATTTCTCCGATAAGTCACGGAGTGACTGGTGAAAAACCATACAAAGATGACTATTAACCTTACAAAAGTAACATTTAGAAGTTCAGTCTGGTAAGGTTCGTTTTAAAACTAGTGAAAACTACGAACCTGGAGCTTTAGGATACTAGGCATGGAGCGACATTGGCGGGTAATGTAACTGAACGGTGGATCGTTCGGTAAACTGACCCTCAATTTCTCATTCTAAGACCCGAAACTCCTCGAGTTCCCTTCAGTATCACCACAGTTATAACGACGCTTTTGGGAACTTCAGGAGCTGACTATATTATAAGCACTATTCCAAACATTATAAATTAGTTAAATATAAAGTTATTGAGTTTGGGGAGTTATCGAACCAACCCGATGACGACTGTTACGTTCGCGATTACTGTCTCGAGATGCACGATAACTCGTTCTAAAGTTAGGAAACCTCTTCCTTACCCACCGGTTTGTCGTCGTATAACCCATACTGAATTGAAAATTCGATTGTAGGATCTTATACTTGACTATTTAAGATCCACATACCTTGTATGACATATGGATCCCCGCTTTCGGAAATAACTCCGTCAATTTGGGGCACGTGGATTTTCATTCTTCAGTTGATCCTTATTGTGTCGTCGTCAACTTCTACTACTACTTCTACTTCTACTACACCTACTATGACGAACCTGATGTCTGACCCAACTCGAGTTAAACGAGGGACCAGTCGTTCTCCGACTACTACACCAACTGAAACATGGACCTCTACAGAACCCCTTCCAGGATCGGGAACAGTTAGTCCATAAAAAAAGAAGAAAGTACCACAAACAAAGGAGGCGATTGTTTTATTGTCTAAGCACGAAGTGGAGTCCGTTTTCGAATGAAACGACTCCAAACACAACTTCATCCGTATGTAGGTGAACTTGAATAATTCACCCATACTTGAGCAACCCCCAGTTACATACTGGAACAACTTGCGAAGTGACCCACATTTTTCCATGTTTCAGAAACAATAATTAAAGTACTATAACTATAGAAATATCCGAAACTCCGTTAAAACGGAAACACGACTACTCTTGGAAGGTTTTGACTCCTTGTTTTTTATGAGACTAATGGACGAACATCTCATACTCACCCTCGTTGAACCCGACTATTTCCTCCAAGAACTCCAGACACATACAAATTTTAAAGTAAGTAATAAGACTTGTTGTTCATCCTCGGGACAAAAAGGGTTCCGAGAAAAAGAAGTCTCTGACTCGGGTGACAGACCTTCCGTTAAGGTTAAAAGCTCAACGAAGTTCTGGTAACCCTCTGTTACAATTTACATCCATTCAAATGGGGTCACGTACTACGGTAGCTTTTTCCAGACCTCTTCAATGCCTTTACCATATACTCCTAAATACTTTCACTATGGATAAAATAAACGAACCCATACATACGTAGTAAGTTTTGTAATATTTCGATAAGTAACAATAAATTAGATGGAAGATCGGAATGTGGGTAGATAGTTCGAGTTCATAACATTCTACTTGACCCTACTTCTAAATAAGTTCCGACCCAGGTTCCGAGAACTTG
>MU130309.1:14099-28846 GCA_015039465.1 Phlegmacium glaucopus | reverse complement strand
ACAGAAAAATTAGAGAAAAATATGGAAAGAAAGTTTGGTTCAAACCCAGTTCTCAACGGTTCTCAAAATTTTTGGAAGGGCTGAACTGCGGAGGACATCTTGGATCTGGAAATTCTGAGCATCCAGCAGATTGGCGGATGCAACTTTCCAAATTTGTAATACCATTTCTAACTCAGCAGACATGTTTGTCATTTGTGTCAACCTCAAGCTAGGTAACACAAACCCATGCCTGCCACTAGCACTGTTGAACATGTTTCCATACTCAATTTTCAATATATATCTTTGATCAGAGAGCTTTAAAGAGAGTACCGCAATAAACTTGAACCGGAGCAAAATACACTGTCAACAAGTAATTGAGGCAGTCTATGGCATCCTACTAGAGGTCTCCAACTCATGGAAGCCTGCTGCCTGCATCTTGAATGACTTGCAAGCACAGTCCAAATGAAAGTTTCACACCTCAGTGATGTCCTGATGAAGTTGGGAAGTACAGTTCCAGCTCGAATTGTTCAATTGTTTCTTCAGTGAGTAATTGTCATTCCAAATCTGCAGAATTCATTGAAATTGAAATAGTATGAAGCTGCAGTATGGATAGTATAAAATTGCTTGGGGTCAGGCATACAAAATTCAGAAACCACCGTGGGTGAACTACTCCCAGTTGTACAACTCCTACACCACTATGCAAACCTCAATAAGCCAGTAATTATCACTTTTGAGCAGCTTATCAAGTTTGTGGCCTATTCCCCTCATCTCAAGGATGACATATTGCTCCAGCCATCCTCCTATTCCATCTCACAGCTGCCAATTTTATCACCCACTATGCAGTTATTTCTTTTGGAGGCTTTCTCAATCCCTCTTGATGCAATTCCTCACTTCTGGGTAGCACTTTCCAACATAGCATGGAACACAAAACTTGAGCTGTCATCCACAGATGGGATTTTCAAAGCAGTGTATGCAACCTTTGGGCATATGCGGGGAATTTGTATGTGTCTGTAACCAAATCCAAGGATTTACTATGCTCATCATGTAATTTCAATTTGGTTCACAGCATTCCAGACCATAGCGCCACCTTATTACTATTGCCTAAATACTGGTTGTCAATGTCACCAACAAATGATGATCAAGAAATGCAAAGTATGGAAGGCTGTCCTTTTTACAGCTGGCTGTGGGGCAATACCTGTTCATTCACTTCATCTATATTGTGAGTGTATGTATTAAGTATATTAAATTTAAATGAGTTAATCTCTACTTTTAGACTGCAAGGTCAACTACCACCACAATTACCATGTCTATAAGGGACAAAGAATCTACTATGATACTGTCCCTGATATCATCCAGGTTGGCGAACATCAATTTGCTGAACAAAAACTCATCAATCTGTGGATATCAATGATGCTACTGTCTTGGACTTTGGCTACCAACTGCACAAGGATTTTCAATACAGCTATGACAGAAGACTCTACACCTGAGTGGCAGTTCAGTCTCTCCCTAACCTCAGACCAGGTTTATGATGGCTTTATGTTAAGTTTTAAGCAAAGGAGAAGTCACGTCGGAGTTACTCCGGAACGGAACCGGAACAGTAACCCGGAAAGGACGTTGGCCTCAGCGTATGTGCTGTGCCGCCCAGCTCCTAAGGTGTCCTGATTTCGGAACGGAAGAAGAAAGTAACAAGTCGGAAGACCTCAGTGACTTAGAGGGAAAACAAGAGGAGGGGAACTAAGTTGATATTCGAACTAAGGGAAAACATACAAGTTCGAGTACTTTAAATATAAAAGGAATTGCAACCGAAATATAGAATATAAATATAAGTGCTGCGTTCTGCTCCCGGAAAAGGTCCTGCATTCTTGGGTGAATAATCCATGGCTGGTGTGCTGACTGATAGTGGGAAAGTGATGACAAAGGAATAGTGTTATGACGAAGGTGTGGTAAGGTGTTTGGAATATCGTCGGAAGAGTCGGAATGATACGGAGAAGTCTCGGAGTCGGACGTAGGGGGAGTAGAGTCGGAAACGAGGGAGAGTACTGGAACGGAGTACGGACTACCGGAAACGACTCCAACGGAGTCGGACCGGAGTAACGTGTGACGGAATGTGACGGAATGTAACACTTTACTATTTTATCCCTTCTTGAAGACTGTGTTACCCAGCAGAAGACTCTTGTTGTACCACATGGAGGTGCATCCAGAGATCGCTTTACTGAAGCAGTATGTGTTTGAAACAACTGGCTCCGACTTTGCAGTCAACCAGAGGTGTTCCACCACTGTAAAAAATGTACCTGGACGTATGAATGTAAAAGCCCTTTATTGAACTACTCAAATTTATTTACGAAGACATTTAAAACAGATCCATCCTGAAAAACCTCAGTTATTGTCACTGATGGTGTAAGTGTTGCCCATACATGCTGCGGTGTTCCAAACTGCAAAATTCCTTTGGAAAACAACCACCACCGGTTCTGTCCAGAGCATTCTCACATGAACAGCATCTGCTCAATTGTCAATTGCTCAAACCTGGTCATTCCCGGGAGGAAGTCCTGTGCACTTGTGAATCATCAACATGTTGAGGATGTGCATAACGAGTGTGGCCAATCTCGATTCCAATTAAAGGAGCGATATGAACGCTCACAGGTTGCCCATCCAAATGATGCTGTTGGAGAGCAGGTAAATAGTATCTCAGAAATCATTGATGATGACGAAGAGCAAGTATTTGAGGCAACAAGAGAAGGGCCAGTGCCTGTAACGCCAAACTTGACCACTAGAAATTTGAAAATTCATGCTCAATTTGGTCATTGTTGGACACACAATGAACAACTATTTGTTGCACCATGTAGAATGATTATTGCCTGGGAAACATTCTATCATGCTGAAGCCCTCTATAGTGTCATTGTGAGTAGCTAGCCTTCTTACTGCTCCTGATGCTCATGGTGTTCTAGGAAATGATCAAGCGGACTTATCATCTTCCAGGTACCATGCCAGACCATATCTTCTTTAATAACAACTGTTCAATTGCCAAAATTGTCAAAAATGATCCTGTATTCAAGAATGTTGGACTCACCGTGGATGTATTACATTTCAACTGCAAGCATAGTGACAAGGATATATTCTGCCAGGAGCATTGCAACCCTGTTGCATATCCGGAGCTTCTTGGAGAGAATGGGAAGACCTGGTACTGCAACTCATCTATTGCAGAGCAGACGAACACATGGCTTGGAGGATATCAATCAATCTGCCATGAGATGACAGCCCATTGTTTCAACTTTTTTTTGGATGAAATGATCCGTCAGAGGAACATTATCACAAAGAGGAAGCTTGAGAAGGAGGGGTGCAAGCCAAAGACATGGCCCATCCCCAGGCAGGAATCATTGCTTAGTACTTACTAGTAGTACCTATGTTCAACTCAAAAGTTAATGGATTTTATTCAATATGACTCGGATAAACTACAATAGACTTTGTTTTATGCTACAAGTCCAAGTACAAATCTATATACAGAGCTGCGTAAGAGTGGTGAGAATCAAAACAATGGAAATTAATTGGAGTCACTGAGCTCAATGACATCTTCTGGTGATGACGCTTGTGTCTTCTTGGATCCTTTTAACTCTGCAGTAAACTTGGACCAACACCCAGCTTTTTTTCTTCCAATGACAAGATATTGGTTCTTGAGGCGCTGTGGTGCTTTTCTCCAAAGGGCTTTGTTGTCAGAGAAGGTTGAAGAATGAAATTTGAGGGAAGGAAAATGTTCATGGAAGATAACAGAAGCGTTACAAGCATGATGACCACGGACATAAGTCCTGGCATCACAGAAGCAAGGAGCAACATCACAGACATAACAGTCTCTTGGCCACTTCTTCTCGTCACCATTGCTCAACTCAATAGGGTCATCAGCAGCACCTGTAGAGGTGCAGGTCATTGGTGTGTTGGAGGAGGTGGTGGAGATCGGAGTGGGAAAAGGAGCAGATGTTGAGGTAGATGGAGATAGGGATGATTTGTAAGGGTGTTGAGAGAGTGCACTCACATTTTACAGAGGATGGGAAATGATGGAGAGGAGGGGGAGATGTGGCCTTGCGCTTTTGAGATGATGATGAGCTACCCACATTGAGAGCTTTCCATGTGTTGCGGACATAAGCTCGTTCTAAAGGGAGGTTGTTGCAAAGATGGGGGTGAGAGACCTGCTTAAAGAGTTTATCGAAGCCTTCACAATTCATCACTGAGTGGTCTCTGAGGAAGATGTGCTGACCCTCACAAACCTCCATTATATGGTCAATGTCGATAGTCAACCAATATTCATCTGTCTCATCATACATCTGTAATGCCCCCAACTCTGCTGATTGCTGAAGGCCCAAAAGAGAAAGGATTGCCAATGAAAGCTTGAAGAATAGCCATGTGAATCCTTTCTGGATTTGTCGGCTTTCAGGTTCTGTAATATGAGGCCTCCAAGCGTGCACAGTGATTTTTTGGGCAGCCTGCTTGGCACTAGTGATCTGCTCTGCATCGAGTTTGCTCTTGGAGAGCTCAAGGGTTTGTTCTCGTGCCAGGGACTCAACATAAATTGGTAGGAGGTGTGATGCAAAATGTGCATCTGGATGTGCATCAAGGGGATGAGAGGATGTGTTGCTGGTGTGAACCACCATGGTGGCTGGCTGGGGTTGTGATGGAGCTGGATCGGCTCAGGGTAAAGGTGGTGGAGTTGTGGTAGTATTGGAAGGGTGGCAGAGGAAGTGGCAGAGACTGGCTTGTGGCAGCCTTGTGCTTCTTCAAGGTGCAGCCACCTTGCTCAATACAATGCTTGTGATAGACACAACGCAAACAGTCATCTGCGATGCGTGTCTGTCCACAGCCTTGAACCAGGCACCATGAGGGAGTAGGGCCAGCAACAGGGGCAACAGGGGCAACTGGAAGTGGTAGGGTGGGAGTTGATGGTATAGAAGGTGACACGCTGGGTGATTTACTTGATCCAGGAGCCCAGCAAAAGAACTGGCAGGGTTCACCTTGCTCATTCACAAGATGGCAGTAAAGATAATATTGGTCAAAGGTAGTTGAAGAGGAGAGATATATTACCACATACCATTGCTATAAGACAGCCTCGATTCCCATTTGCATTGCTCTGACAGGCTTTAAACTTGATGAAATGCCTGCAATTTGTACAATTACATCCAGCGAGCCCATTTGGGGAACCAGTAGGGAGGCCAGCTTGATGGTTTCGAGACATTATGAGGGTTTGGATTCGTCTAGGGAAGGCATTTTGAAGCAAAGGAAATGGAAGAATAGGATGTACAATGAATGATATTGAACAGTTAAGTACTATGTGTATACTGTAAATCACGGTCAATCAATTGATAGAAGGCAAGAGTAAAGCAAATACTCACATAAAGTAGACCATGGAGGCAAATGTACGGTGCCAGCGCTCGAAAACGGAGAGGAAAGGGGAAGAGAATGGGAGGAAATGAAGCCATCTCCCTTTTAGCCTGTTGAAAAAGTTCAATGGGGCAGCCTTTCTGTGAAATGATGTACTTACTCAGCTCTGAGACATTGGGGGCATCAAGTGCTGGGGCTTTGGGAGGAAAGCAAGCGGCAGACAACTTCAACAAATCTGGGTGCCAAATCCGGCAACAGATTGCCAGATGCTCGGAATTTCCAGATCCCAGATTCTTTGGAACTGCAAACCGGAACTGGAACCGGACTGAACCGAACTGAAAGTTCAGTTCAGTTGGTTCCAGTTCTCTGTGTCGGTTCTGAACCGAACTTTGGCAGCCCTATGTCTTTGGTGCCTTCATGTTCCTCAACATACCTGAGGAAACGTGAGAGCTTAGTCGGCATGTTCTTTGCTGGCAAAATGGAAATGGCTGAAGCGAGCGCTGAAGGAGGATTAGCAAGCGATACTGTTGAGTTTGACGGGGTGGTAGAAATATTTGGGACAAAGAGTGCATGGGCATCTGAGAGAATTGACAAAATGACATGGAGCATATCAGCACCACCAGTGCTGGCAGAGCATGTCAAAGGTTTGGGATTTTGGAAAAGAGATCTTGCCCGTGTCTTTGGATCAAATGAGAGCATGTTTGGGGGATGATTTGCTGAAGCATCCATATCATACTTTCATATGATATAAATGAGAATTCAACAATGAGAAAACAGAAGGAAGGACTCATGATAGCTCGAGCCCATTCATACATCATAGAAGGTGTAAGTACAACCTTTTCACCATCGTTGGTCACATAAGTATAACCACTGTCAGTGGGGTTTGCATATTTCTTCTTGAGAACATGTTACATTCCGTCATACGTTCCTCCGGTCCAGCTCTGTCGGAGTTGTCTCCGGTAGTCCGTACTCCGTACAGTGCTTCCCCTCACATCCCGAACTACTCCTCCTACGTTCAACCCCGACGTCTTCTCTGTGTCATTCCGGTCCGTCTATACTCCGCACCCATTACCCCTTCTTTGCCACTACCACTATTTCTTTGTCATCACGTTCCCACTATCAGTCAGCACACCAGCCATGGATTATTCACCCCAAGAATGCAGGACCTTTCAGGAGCAGAACGCAGCACTTTATATTTATACTTTATATTTCGGTTGCAATTCCTTTTATTATTTAAGTACTCGAACTTGTACGTTTTCCCTCAGTTTGAATGTAGTTCCCCGCTCTTGTTTCATCCTCTAAGTCACTGAGGTCTTCTGGCTTATTCCATTTCTCTTCTGGTTCAAAAATCAGGACATCTTAGGAGCTGGGCGGCACAGCATATACGCTGAGGCCAATGTCCTTTCCATTACTTGTTCCGGTTCTGTTCCGTCCGTTCCAGAGTTACTCCTTTGTTACACCTTGTTCAGAACTTAACAGAACACCACAAATATGTCCAAGCTCTCACTCAATTCCACTCTTCCCATTCTAGAAAGAAATGAGATGAGGAATGACCAGGAGCTGTGTGAACTTAGAACTCACATTTGCACCCTCCTCATCTGAGTTCCCATCATCACTGCTTGTCGAATTGCCTTCATTGCGTTGATAGGACTGAAAGTTGAATACCTATGGATTATTCAATTTTTCATAATATTATTCTTCAATTGAATCAACAAGATCAATAACCCAACCATGAATTAATCTACAAATTGATATTGTAAGGGTCAAAAGTGTTGACTACACTTGTTGATTAAACTGGAAATTGCATAGTAATAAATGTTAAAGCAGCAGATAACTATGATCTGAATTGATCTATTTATCATACTGTTAAACAACACTACAAAAAGTTCAGACTCTAACCATACAAAATCCATAATGGTCAAATGAACTACTTGCAATCTAAAGTAACTATCAAAGTCTACAACTATGAAGGATTGTTATACAAGTCCTAAGGATAACATCAGTAAGTAAAATATCAATAAAAGGTCCTACAATAATGAAGCATGTGATATCATGTGACATCATGTGACACCATGTGACATTTCATGACATTTTGTAACATTTTTGTGACATTATGAAACATAGGACATCATTAAACAATGCTCAGTCATCTATAAACAAGACATGACATCATAAAACAATGCTCAGTCATCTACAAACAAGACATGACATCATAAAACAATGCTCAGTCATCTAGAAACAAGACATGACATCATAAAACAATGATCAGTCATCTAGAAACAAGACATGACACCATAAAACAAGACCTGACATCATAAAACAAGGATTTATCATCCAAAAACAAGACATGACATCATAAAATAGCATCAGTAATCATAAAACATAGACATCACATCACAGACTCTTACCTAATTTTGTTTCTCATTTATGTATAAAAGTAGCTAGAAAGCACCAGTAAAATTAGTGAATTTGCACTCTTCCTTTCTTTCCCAAGTTTCAGCGCTCTGAATTGGCACAAGTTAGAATTGGAATTACAAGTGGACTTGCTTTGCTTCACTCAGTTCAAAGGGTATTAAATCCTAAAGGGGCTTACCTTTGTTCTGTGTAAACCAAGAATATTAAATCCTTTAGGGACTTGTCTTGGAAGCAAGGATATTAAATCCTTTGTCAGAGTCTGAGGATAAAACCTTGTACTATAAAGCTGTCTCACAGTCTGCCTCAGGGACTTTAAATCATTTGTTGTGGATAGTCAAAGAATATTAAACCCTAAAGGGGCTTGTCTTTGTACTACCAAAATTGGTTATCATATAGACAAAGGATATTAAATCCTATAGGGACTTGCCTTTGTTCTATCAAAAAAAAAAAAGCACTATATAATAGTCTAAGAAATTGGACTATAAACTTGTTATCAGAATCATAGTCTAGAGAAATTTGGACTCCAAACTTGAATCATAGTCTAGAACATTTGGACTTTAAAAGTGTATTGTTGCTTTATTCAAGAGTATACTGGTTATAGTTTCAAGGAAACCCCAACTTGCACAAAAACAGAGTTTGTTGGTCATTAAAGTTACTGGTTTCTGGATTTGTTGTAGACAATTCCTCAAAGAGTAATCCTTTGATTACCTTTCAAAAGCAAATTCAATCATATCAGCGTCGCTGGTAGGTCCAAGTAAATATTTGATCATAAATAAATACAGACTACAACATACCTTTGTGCTGGCCTTGACATCCTCAAGGTCCAAGTACACCATCAGCTTTGATGGTTCTTCCTCGAGAATCTTCTTTGTGATCTTCTCATACTCAGCAAACATGTCAATGTCAACACCATCCTTTTTCCTATACAGTGAACAGTTCATTGATGAGAGAAAAAAATGGAGGGCTTGAAATTGGAACATACACTTTCTTCCCTAGCAAGACCTTGATACTGAATTGAGTGTGTTTCTTGACTGGCATATACTTGTTATGACTGTGTGCCTTGAGCAACTCTGAAAGGAAGGAAAGGTAGTTGTCTTCAGAGCCTTCAAAGGTGGGGGGTATTTCCTTGGTCTTCATCTCAACCTTGCCCTTTGGAGCTGTAGACTTCTTTCCACCCTTCAATGAGTCTTTTTTTGCAGCAGGTTTCGGAGCATGGAAGGAAAGGATGACTTGGACAACCCCAACTGAGTGTGAGGTAGTTGGTGTAGGGGATTGGCTGGGCATAATGGTGGGGAACACAGAGGAAGAAATGAAGAAAAGGCCATGGCGTGCTGCCTTCAAGAAACATTTGGACGGAGCACTTCTCGTTGTGCCCATGTCTTGTCGTTGGCAGGTGGTTCTGGGGTCCTGTCATGTGCCAGACACATGACGCAAGCATGACAATTTTCATTTTTCATAATTCCATATAGGTATGAAAATAGCTATAAAACAGCACTGTAACAGAGTATAATTGATAATATTTACCATTGATAGTCATTTACAGTCATTTTTGGGTTTTGATTTCATACAAATTTTGTTGCCCCTCATGTTCTCCCTTACCTTCTAACCATGTGGGAAAAAGCTGCGGCCTGAGCCTAGGCTGAACCCAAGCCATGCAAAGTTTCAGCCTATGGCTTAGGCCTGGGTTTTTACAGGCCATGTCAAGCCTAAGCTGAGCTGAGCCGAGCTGTAACTAGTGATTGCCAGGGGTTTTCATACCCCCAGGGGTACAGGCCAGGGGTATGCAGGGGTAGGGGTAAGGGTGTGAGATTTAGGACCCCCAGAAAACCCCTACCCCTGTGGGAGGGGTAGGGGTATGAAGGCTTAATGTTTTTGTCAATGTATATCTCCAGTTTGAACAAGGTTTTATAAAATATACAATAATTCTTCTTAAAAATCTAATTTTTTAGCTAATACCTTAACCTTTTAACCCTATAAATTAAAGGTTGATGATAATTTCATGTCCCAGTAGGGCTACATATGTTTGAGAAATTGTCAAGATGTTATAACAGTGCTGAGGATTGTTGAGCAGATAGAATACTCATATATTATTCTATAAATATAAATAACAGCTCAATTATACCAATAATTGTATACCCTTCACAATGTTCTGGTACCCCTCATACCCCTCATACTCATACCCCTTACCCTTACCCCCCAAAACCCCTACCCCCTGCTGAGGGGTAGGGGTTTGGGGGGTAAGGGTAAGGGTCAGCCAAAAATACCCCAGGGTTACCCCTGTCAATCACTAGCTGTAACATCACTATGTTCGCCAATATGACAGTAGTAACATCTGTCGGAAAGATGTTCTCAAAGCTGACAGCAGCTTGGAATGTCCTCTAGCCAAGGTCAAGTTCCGTTCACCAAGTACAAGGACAAATTTGGTGGGGTAGTGATGCATCTACAATCAAGTGCGTTTATTCCCCTACCCATCAACACTAATAATAACAAATTTTACAGACATTGTTCATTCCATGCTCCAGGACACAGGGTCATTCTCAGTTCTAATATGTAGTGCTCTCGGTTCCACCATCAAAGACAATAACGCCTGGTATTAATGCACTTCTGTACATTTTGCTTCCACTTGCAGGACCTGAAGAATTTGACTTGGAAGTATTTTTTCTCCCTTTTTAAAGTCAAATGCTTTCTGAATGTGGGTACTGACAGGGTCCAAAATATTTGCTTTGCAAGATAGGATTAAGAAAACCTTCTCAAGCTGCTACAGTTCTTGCCTCCAACTAAAGTGCATGAACCCAATGTTACTATTTGCCTTACGCATGTGGAGCTTCTTCTGTTACTGTGCATGTTGGAACTTGCGAGTGGGGCTGTGGCTATCAGCAGCAACATGGAGTATACAAACATGAAATAGTGGACAAAGTTTGCCTTATATTTCCTGCTCTGGACCAGTCTCAGTTTAATCTGCAATATCCAAACATATTGAACATTTAATATAGCTGCTACAAGGTGAAGAACCGAAATTTTTCAATGCAGACAAAGAAAGTGACAACCAATAAGCCAGTGCAGAGCACAGATGTGACAAAGATACGAGGTTTAGATTTTACACAAGCAATCAAGTATATTGTTTGATTACAAAGTTATAAAAGCTGAAGCTAATTCATATGAACCCCCAAATCGATAACTGAAGTGAGAAGTATTTTTCATGCATTCATTGTTGCCCATGGTTGTCCAAATCAATTGAGTCTTGTCCACTTCCCCAGTTGCGGTGTTGGGTTCTACTACGGGGTTGCTAGCATACCTGACTGTAGTCTGAGCAAGCGGCATATCAGCAATGTTGCGAGAAGAGATTTTCTGATACTTTCAAACCCAGAGAAAATTCCTGGGCAATTTTTGCCTCCCCACAAATTACTTACAGCTGTTAACCTGTGGAGGAGCTTAGATATCTTTGACCACCATGATGGTCACCCTCTAACCATGCAATGGCTTTTGTTCCATGGTAAGTAGCATTATAATACTGCTACTTAGTTGTCACAAAAAGCAGAAGGACAGTTCCCTCTCCTTGCGGTGGATACCTTAGAATGTTGGTGGTGCCCGAAGGGCCATTCAGTTCAGTTCTTCACCTCCTCAGCCTGAACTGAACTGAACTGAACCATTTAAGAACTGGTTCAAACTGAACTGAACTGAAGAACCATTATAAAATCTGAAATTTTACCTTTTTCTGAAAATTTATTGTACAAAGACCTTCCTTAGCCCTTAGCCACTTGATTCTTACATATATATGATCTCAGAACTCCTCTAGAACACAGAAAACCATTGATTTATATTTATTTTCCTAAATAGGCAGTACTAATCTATGCTGACATAATAACATCACATACCAAGTCTGGCCATTACCTACTTCCTTAGCCATTATTTCATGCTAAAGAGGACTGCCAAACCATTCCAATGTTCATAAATTACTGAAGGATTACTTTCCAGAAAATGTTAAGTCAAAAGAAGAAAATTGTCAGGGGACACCCAATTTCAACCCAAACCTCAACCTCAGAATCATACATCCCGCCTTTCCGACAACCTCTTTCCGACAACCTCTGACCTTCCGTCCAACTCCGCTTCTGTCACCGGTTTACTCCGGAACCCCGTAATTCCACTCCAACTCTGATCCTCCGGTTCGCTCCATCTTTTATTTCTATTTTTCACATCACACCACTTCTTATTTAATTAGTTAATTATTATTGTATCATTCCTTTATTTATTTTATATCTCTGTTATGTCCATATTAGTACTTAAATACCCCCAGCCTAGCAGGGATCCTCATCCTTTCCTCTTTGGATCCCCTGCTAGGTAAGTCACTTGTAGATATCTTTTCTGAAATATTATTAACTTTGGATCCCCTGCTAGCTTGACTAAGTCAGTGTTGCAGTTGCCCTAACAAGAATTGCCTGGCCTTCTAGGACCATAAATCTCTAAATGCCTCAACCTGAACTGAACTGAACTGATAATTCAGTTCAGTTCAGTTCAGTTCAGGTTCATGAGTCAGTTCTGAACCGAACTTTGGTAACCCTACTGGCAAAGGCCGACATTTGATCATAGCGCGCCAGTAAGTCCTGCTACACAGGTCCCACTCTATAATTGTGGGTTTATGCACATGCTATGACAAGGCACATATTATCCAAAAGCAGTAAAATACTTTGGGGACCAGGAACCGATGTTGTGCAGCAGTCTCAATTTTCAAATTATAAACAGCATCACCTTGCTGGTGTGGGCCATTCAACTCTGCATGGCATATATGAGTCCTTCCAACATTTGTATTTACTAAGGAAGGAAAAAACTAACAAATGCTTACCACTAATTGCTTGGATTGTTTGATGTCCCAAGCCAACTCTGGTTCTTTTGCATCTGCTAGAGGTGGTACATCTGAGAACCTTTGGATATTCTCTCTTGATGATCTCAAACAAATATGAGCTGAGATACTGTACTTGATGCCTTGTTAATAGACAGAAGTTTGCAAATGATGGCACTAGAAAGCTGGTTGTCGGCATGCATTGATGCCACTGCAGTTGAATTTGAGGTGATGACCATAATTGGCTATCAAAATAATAAAATCCTATTTTGTCAGTAATTTTGTGACTAGGGTCCAGGGATTGGCAGGGGTAACCCTGGGGTAACCCATACCCCAACCCATGCTAACCCATACCCACAGAGGTGGGTATGGGTTATGCACAGGTTGGTGTCAGGGCAACCAAGGGGGCCCTGGGATTTGAATCCCAAACTGGGGGTAGGGCTAGGGGGGGAGGGGTCCCTAGAGGGTTACTAAAATAGATAAAAGTATATTTTTAATGCCCTGTAGCAACAGCCAGATTGCCCCACTTGTTGATATAGACCATCTGTTGAACTTGGATGAAGTAAGGATCTAGATCATGCAAAAAGATAAATTGAAACTTAAATGGATATGATTTAAAATACTATTTATGACTACAGAGCATGATGAGCCATCTACATAATACTACACAACACTCCAACACTATGGCATGTTATAGGTTGTCCATATTTGTTATGACTCAAAATCAGGGTTTGCTGATGTGGCCCATTGTATGGGGAAGAGGTCTTGGAGAATGCCTGCAAGTTGCTGATTGGCCATTGCATGGTCTTGGTGGATTTCTATGGCTGGGGGTTGGCTCCAGCATCTTCCAAAGAGGACTGTACACTCCCCCACATACTCCGGCGGAATCCACCGGACTCTGGCACTAAATTCCGGTGGACTCCAGCGGACTTTGGCAGACTCAAGTCCTAAACTGTGTGAATGTTACATGGGACAAATTTCAATTTTGAGTCCACCAGAGTCCATGGACTCTGGTGGACTCTTACCAGACTAAGTCCAGCAGACTCCATTGGACTAGTCTGGCGGACTCTGGTGGAATCTAATAAAATTGGACACATGATACCTTCCTAACCTTAACAAAACCCTAACAGAACCTTAACAGAGTGGAGTCCAGTATGTGACATGGAGTCACAAATGAGTCACAAATGAGTCTGGTGGAGTCTGGTGGAGTCCAGCGGAGTATGTGGGGGACTGTAAAGTACAGCTTCCAAATGGAAAAAAAAATGGAAAAAAAAGTTGTTTGCATTCACACAAAATTGATGTTTTGATTCAGTAACTCACATGGACAAAACTTTCCATGAGTTCTGCACCATCGCCTAATCAGCAAAAAAATAAAATTAGCTTATGCCCAGAAAAGAGTATCAAAATGCCTGATGAGCGGCTTGAGGGGTGATATCATCATTATGATCGATATGAACTCCAAAAAAAAACAAGGTTTCACCCCTTCAAGTTCCAGAGAAGTGAGGATGAGCTATTAAAAGGGAATAAAATTACTAACCAATACTTTGGTCCTGCAAGCTGGTGCGTGTGCCAGATAATGTCGACGTCGACTGGAGGAACACATCCTGCCTCTGGAAGACGCATAAACTGAGCGTAGCGAACAATGGCATTGCTAAGCCATTCATCAAGGCCATGATCGTGGTCTTTGATCTCAGCAATCATGTTCATGAGTGATCATGATTGTCGTAGAACCTGTTGGGTGTAAGGATTGATATTAACCTATTGACAGTAAACATAGACATTTGATCATTACTGCTGCCACCAAATCTATGGAAAATGCCAGTGAATCTAATACTTTGAGGCGGTTGTGATCCATAATTCTCGGATTGAAAGGAACTGAAGTGGTCTTCTCCCACTCCTGGATTTGTCCTGCACCAGAAACGAGGAGCGTAGTGTTGTTAGGGCAACTGCAACGCTGACTTAGTCAAGCTAGCAGGGGATCCAAAGTTAATAATATTTCAGAAAAGATATCTACAAGTGACTTACCTAGCAGGGGATCCAAAGAGGAAAGGATGGGGATCCCTGCTAGGCTGGGGGTGTTTAAGTACTAATATGGACATAACGGAGATATAAAATAAATAAAGGAATGATACAATAATAATTAATTAATTAA
>MU130309.1:0-10299 GCA_015039465.1 Phlegmacium glaucopus | reverse complement strand
TGAGGCAGAAAATAAAGATAAAAAGTATAGCGTGGTGAAGAATAAATTAATTAATTAATAATAGCATAGTAAGGAAATAAATAAAATATAGAGGCAATACAGGTATAATCATGAATTTGTGGGGGTCGGATCGTCCCTAGGGGTAGGAAAGGAGAAACCTAGGGGACGATCCATTCAGTGAACATCTATAGAAAAGACTTTATAATAATTGAAACCTAGGGGACGATCGAACTGATTCAGTCGCAACGTCAACGGGATTGTAATCATGTCCGAGAAGCAAATGACCACGCCCAGGCCAGGCGTCCTCACCCTGCTATCAGGCTAAATGTCAAGGGCTAAACCCGGTTAGGCTCTGAAGCACCTGAGGGTTGGCGGAGTTTCATAATCTAAGTGACCGTAAAAGGTATCTAAACCACCGTCGTCATTACTAGTTTACAGATACAAATGACAGTTATCCAATTATAGTTAGGAATGTGGGTTGTCCAAGATGCTGTTAGTACTAGTGAGTACTTGTACTAACGACTCTAGTTTCTGGTGCTAGTACCGGAACTACTTACCGAATCGTTACGGTAACAAGCGATGCGAGTCAAATACGCAGAAGGTCTCCGTCCTACACAAGGAGGTCAGCTGCAGCTGTAATAGACCGTGTGCGTGGTCGAACGTCCTGGTTTCATAACCAATCATTAAAATAAGGGAAAATTATCGAGTAGGAGTGAAGAGACCTTGAACTTCCCCACTTTGGAACAAAAAAAAACCTCAAGTATAGCTAGTATTACTACTATAGTGGGGAGTTCGGCGAGTAGTCCGTAAAACTATGAGAAAAGACCCGTATTCGATTAAAATAAAAAAACGACTAATCCGCTACCACGTCTTGAGTACCTTTCAAAACAGGTACACTCAATGACTTAGTTTTGTAGTTAAAACACACTTACGTTTGTTGAAAAAAAAGGTAAAAAAAAAGGTAAACCTTCGACATGAAATGTCAGGGGGTGTATGAGGCGACCTGAGGTGGTCTGAGGTGGTCTGAGTAAACACTGAGTAAACACTGAGGTACAGTGTATGACCTGAGGTGAGACAATTCCAAGACAATCCCAAAACAATTCCAATCCTTCCATAGTACACAGGTTAAAATAATCTAAGGTGGTCTCAGGCGGTCTGATCAGGTTACCTCAGACGACCTGAATCAGACCATTCTCAGGTGGTCTCAGGTACCTGAGACCACCTGAGTTTTAACTTTAAACAGGGTACATTGTAAGTGTGTCAAATCCTGAACTCAGACGGTTTCAGGCGACCTCAGGTGGCCTTAAATCACGGTCTCAGGCCACCTAAGGCGGCCTCATACACCCCCTCACATGTCAGGAGAAACCTTCTACGACCTCGGTTGGGGGTCGGTATCTTTAGGTGGTTCTGGTACGTTACCGGTTAGTCGTTGAACGTCCGTAAGAGGTTCTGGAGAAGGGGTATGTTACCCGGTGTAGTCGTTTGGGACTAAAACTCAGTATTGTTTATACCTGTTGGATATTGTACGGTATCACAACCTCACAACACATCATAATACATCTACCGAGTAGTACGAGACATCAGTATTTATCATAAAATTTAGTATAGGTAAATTCAAAGTTAAATAGAAAAACGTACTAGATCTAGGAATGAAGTAGGTTCAAGTTGTCTACCAGATATAGTTGTTCACCCCGTTAGACCGACAGAATCGGAGGACCGGAGTCGGAGCGGAACTACGGGATTCCGGAGTCAACCGGTGACGGAAGCGGAGTTGGACGGAAGGTCGGAGGTCGTCGGAAAGGTGGGGTGTATGATTCTAGAGTTGAGGTTTGGGTTAAAGTCGGGTGTCCCCTAACAAGTGTGGTCTTCAATGCGTGCTGCCTAAACAATCGCAGGTTTCAGCTACTGGTCGTCGTTACTGGAGGCTAATTGTGGCTTACTATCTTGTTCCACGGCATTCCTCCCAAGGTTTTCAAGACAGGAAACTCAATACCTGAGTCCTGATAATAGATACTCGGCGACAGCATGTAAGCGTGCCATATCATCAGCACATCAAGTGGAGGAATAGGTTCCCCCTCTGGGGACGGTGATACTGTCAGATAATCCAACCACATACGGAAGCATTGAACGGCATTCTGAATATAGGTCACAGTTTCTTGGCTAGGAAGCAACTTGCCAGATTGGTTATCGACAGCAATTGGTCTGCCTTCGATGGTCTCTTGTAGTTTGCTGATAGACATCATAAGGAGGATGTGCGCCTTGACATCATCGACTGGAATGGTTGGACTGCTGATAGAAGTGAACGCGGCTGTATCCATGGTATGGTAAACAGGCTGGAGGCCACAGTTCTTTGTTCTTGATTTATTCAACTCTTTATAGCTTTTCACCTGGTAAAGCCACCACAACAGAGAAAACATTCAGGTCAGGGGACATCAGTGTTGGCGAAACATAGCACTCTCGATTCCAACTCAAGCGCTCTACTAGTATATTGATTTCCGTGATTTCCAGAGAAACACGACACATCCCTTCCAGGTCAAAAGACACCAGGTGTATTGGAAGTAAATATACAGTTGTACTTAGTTTTAGATCAGTGCTATATTTGACAGACTATCAGTATATGTACATGCAGACCAAGTAAGGTTCCTTACGATATAGTAAGAACCAAGTAAGGACCTTTCCGTGCCGTTGTGACCGGCAATTACTTGACAGGTAAACACACCGTAACGTCATGGTCTGTATGACTTCATAGGAAGACCTAAATATCTGTGGAAATGGAAACTGAAGGGGGGACAGGGCAACTCTCTCTGACGCCGCGTGACTAATAACTATTGTTTCACATTTTGGCCAAATTTTGGCCCCACTCTTTTGTCCAAGGCCCTGATTAATTCATTCATGATATTGTACCGCAGATCTCACACCCACCTGGTTCCTTCTATTTACCTTTGCTTTATGTAAACAATAGGCTAACATTTGAGCAGCTCTGATCTGCCAGTTGTGAACATGTGAACCCTCACAGATTCATTCCATATTAATCCGAGTTAAACTCTAGATTTGTTGGAGATCAGAATAATGATGTCCATTACGCGCTTTGGAATCGCCTTTTTTTCTCTCAGGAGTCAGAACCCCCCAGAGTCAGTTCCATGAATCGGACAGCATTTATGCCCTCTCTTGCCACCATTGTTGTTAATAACCACTGTGGGATTCTGGCGGATACCGGCGATCTGTTCATTCTCCTGTGGAAGAACCCTCATCCTTTCTTTTTCTGTTACGGCCCCGTTCCCCAAGTCAATTTTGCTGTTCTGACCTCTCATATACAAGCTTGAGAGGTTTATATGACAGCTGCTGTGTCTCATTTGATGTTCAAACCAATCTATGAAACAGAAGAAAGTACCTACCCAAGGACAGGTGCATATTACCTGCTGAGTATGTACTACGTACAAATTCTCCCCTCTCGTATCCTGTTGCTCAGTGATTTTCTGTAATTCTGTCGCTTTGGTGTTAGTACTTAATTCCCATGATCGGCATGGGGCCTGGCCATATGTGTCTTGTGCCATTCAAGTGTGGGTGCTAATCTGTACTTGTATGTCAAATATCTAAGAAACCGTACAACGAGACTACTGTGTGCATTTAGCAAGAGACAGGCGGATATGGTCAAAGGGCAACGAAAAGGATGATCATACTCATACCTTCCACAATGATTGGATAACTATAAAAGGCCGTGCCATCCGTGCCATGTCCGTGCAAATTTGCACGGATGTCAGTCACGTCACAGGCTTTGGACAGCTTCATTCACCCCAGTGGTTTGTTCATCGTTCATTTGTCGTTGTCGACTCGTTCATTTGTCATTGTTGACTTGTTCATTCATCATTCATTTGCCGTGTTCATCGTTCATTTGTTGTTGTCCACTCGTTCATTCATCTTTGTTTGTTAGTTGTTCATTTGTCATTTGTTTGCAATCATCGTTCATTCATCATTGACATTTGTTTGTTGTTGTCATTCATTCACTGTCGTTGTTGTTCTGTTGTAGCTAAAAAAATTATATTAGAATTAAATTAAAAATTAAAAAAATTACCTCCCAAGGAGGAGAGTAGTGCCTATCATGCTCGTCATTGTAAACTAAGAAAATGAAAACTCTGCAAAAACCTCGGGGTGTTGTTGTCGTGCATTAAAATAAAAAACTTCCCAAATAACTGCCCCAGTAGGGAGTCGTTGGCGTCGTTGGTGTTGTTACTTGCGATGTATGTTTGTTACTATTTAACATGTAAATGCAGTTCTTCAAACTCCGACTCCCAAAACGTCGAGTCTAGCGCCTAATAATATATTTTGTAGATTTTCAAATCAATTCTGCACGGAAAATTTAGAGAAAAATATTGACAGAAATTTCGGTTCAAACCTGTTCAAACCCAGTTCTCAAAATACTAGAGCCGAACCTTAGTAGCCTGGTGCAATCCCGTATTGTCTGGCATCTGTCGATTAGTGATGTGCCAAGCCGAGCCATTTTAGGCCGGGCCATAGGTGACGGCCCAGGAATGGCTTTGGCCCAGCCCAGGATAGCTCAAAGCCAAAGCCGGCGGCTCAGGCCGTGGCTTTAGCACCAGATTTATTTTTTTAGTAATGTGGATTTATTATACAGTTTCTTACATCTTAGAATGCACACCGAAAATTCTGAAAGTTATTTGGTTATCACAGTGACATTTTTGTCACCCTTCATGGCCGTCGCTTCGGATCTTGTTCTGACCGTGACAAAAATGTCACATTGAAACACAACCAAATAACTTTCATAAATTTTGGTGTGCAAGATACAGTCCGTAAAGAATTAAACTGTCATGTTTATGGCAGCGAAAGCTGCTCTTGATTACATAACCAACAATTGAACCACTTTAGATTCCCTTTTCAAAGAGCTCTTGTGTGATCAACTTTGAATATTTAGTCTGTCATTATTTGATTAGTCTACATCACTAATACCATCCAAATATCTGATTTCCGTGGGTTACCATAATGAAATGTAGAAGTACTGTCAAAAGCCGTGGCCTGGGCCGAGCCGGCTTTGGGGGCTTTGGCTTGGCCCAGGTTTTTGTGAGGCCGGAGCCGGCTGAAGCCAGGCCAAAGCCGTGGCTTTTGGGCCAAGCCGGGCCGGAACATCACTACTGTTGATGTCTTATACCATCTGATGCACTGGTGACAGCTATCCATGCCTTATTCAGAACGGTACATGGATTTTACAAGATTCATCAAATCTGTCTGAATTCGTCTTAGGCGCCTGTCACAAGACAGATCAGACACGGAGTCATTTTCCTGATGTCTCTTTGGACTTGTACGACCCAGTCTTTGGGTCTTTTAGAATTATCATTTGGTATGCCTGTAGTGTTGCCGCAGTCCGGTTCTGAACCGAAGTTCGAACCTGAACTTTTGAGAACCGGACCAAAGTTCGGTTCAAAGTTCACAGCATGGCTGAACCAAACCTGTTTTGAGGTTCAACGAGGCATAATTTGCCCGAATGCTTGCCTTATATGGTAATTAGTTTGGTTTAGAACCGAGAACCAGACCAGAACCAGGTTCAAGGTTCAGACTATTGCCTGAACTGGACCGATAGTTCAGGGTTCGCCAAAAATGGCAGAGAACCGGACTGAACCGGACTTCGGCAACACTATATGCCTGACACCTGTAAAACAATTATGTCAACTGTTTTTGACCAAAGGCGCGAACAGGTTTCAACCTATTTCATTTTTTTCTTTGGAATCAACTTGATGTGGTATTTTCAACTCTTTATTACTTCGGGGTTGTCCAGATTCTGTCGTTATCTACCCGTGTGTTTCATCATTGCTAACTGCCAATGGCAGTCTGAGGGAAGTCGGAACATTTGGACGGTTCCATGCCAGCATAATTTCTGTCACGTTTACGCCTGTATTATTCTCGACATACCACCTGGGATGTTGTGAGACGAGAACAGAGGTACTGCGGAAGTATGCTACGAAAGAGCTTGGAACCTCCTCCCACCCTGCTAGAAAAATCAAGGCAATTCTTATCACAACTGTTTTATTATTCTGCCCTACTCGGAGAAATCACCTTGGTTGACAATAGCTGAACCAGTTTATAATTGAAAAACAATTTCACCGTACCGGGTCCATGAGGGAACAACCTTACGGTGTGAGTATTAAGTACTACTACTACGAAGCCCACGCTGACAAGAAGAGAATTGATTTAAGTTTCCGTAGATAAATCCCAGAATCCGAGATTCAAGTATGGCAGATCCGATCGACTTAAAGACATCTTGTGAGCAATAATAGTGATAGAGGCCAGTGGAGACAAAAGTTCTGGGAGTGCTTTGACCTCTTTCCCCCCTTTTATCACACACTATCAAGGAGAGATTCTACTCTGATCATCGACTGCTTCCAAATTGTCTTTACTACCATGAACAATCTTCTCGAAAGTCTACTCAAGAAAGAAAGAAAGGATAGTAGTTCCTTCGTCCCTTCATCCGCCGTCTCCGGAGAAGTTTGTGAAGGATCCGAAGGCCAACAAGATACGGCCCAGATGACTACCTTTTTCCAAGGAGCGCACCATTTCGTTGCGCATGGACCATTCACTGAAATCCAGGGTGATCACGTAATACACTCCGTTCTTTTCGGTCCGAATTCATGCAGTAATGGAATTGTTTACTAGATTGTCAACATTTTCTATCCTCCTCCAAGGATGGCGGGTGAAATGCTGGATGCTGATCGCATTCTCGGAAACTCCCAGTCGCGAATGTCCCGAAATGTCGACGATGTACCCAAATTCAACTTATTTTACAATGAACTCTTCAAAACTGACAAAACATCGCAGGTGAAATCCTTCCAGCATGGTAGCATTGTGTGCACTAGGGCTGCCAACCGTCCCGTCCACGGGGACGGCCGTCTAAAATCAACCCAGTGACGGGTGATGGTCCGTGTACAGACGGCCGTCTTTTTTGAAATCCAAAGGTCGGTCGGGTCGGGTACGGTATAAAGACGGCCGTGACGGCCGTACACGGTAAAACAAGGAGAAAATTCATTTTACTTGAAATATTCGCACAGTTAAAAATGTCTACAAAGCTACAGAATATGTAATCTGGAATAAAAATTCTATGAAACCCACAATTAAGCTGGTTGATGACCAAATTGTTGGGACTGAAGCCAAATATTTAATTTAATTTATATTTAATTTGTTTTTTAGCACTAATAATTGGTGTAAATAGGTCGGAGAATAGCTCCCCTGACTTCCCAGATTTATTTGAGAGGGAAATATTAACACAATTTTTGAATAAATTGACTTTTTTTGCATTTCTCGTTCAGTATACACCCGCTACCCGTGTACGGCCGTCCACGGCCGTCTTGAGACGGGTAAAGACGGTTCACGGACCGTTGAAACACGGCCGTGAATATTCAAGTTTTGAATCTCGTCGGGTCGGCATCCATCACCGTGAGACGGTACCCGTGAACCGTCCAGGACGGGGCCGGTTGGCAGCCCTAGTGTGCACCAAAGTATTTCAAACAAAATGTTTTCGCCACAGGCAAATCTATCATGCAGAGATAGTAGAGGATGGAAAACCCGTTTTATGGAAAAAATATGATGAACACAATATGTCAGCGATCAAGGTTGTTTTACTTCGTCTCCTGCAACTACAATACTCAGCTGTCTGTCTATTAGGAGTTTAAGCACGAACTAAACGTATGGAAAGGCATGAGGTGAGGAAATACTCGCGAGCCCCAGCGTATTCTTGGAATTTTGCACTTAGACCGTGAGCCCTTGACAGCCATCCCTTCCTGGTACAGTTCTTGGGAAGATCAACCCCTGGATCCAGTGGGCTATTTATTGTTTTAACCGGAGGTACGCGATCCCGTTTGAATCTGTGAACGAACACTGAATGTTACGTATTGGAACTAGCAACAGACGTTAATATACAACACGTTCTGACTCATAGCTTTGGATCAAAAGATGCTAGTGCTTCAATTACTGATGCATTAGTTAATGTAAGCCTGCTCTTTAGTGATTTTACAGCTGTGGATCATTCATCATGATACAGGTGGCGGGAATCTTTGTGAGGGTTTATTACGACATAAACACTCTGACCCAACTGATGGCTTCCAGTCTGGAGTACACTATTTAGCTAGCCGATTCTGCCTCGATTCTCAAGAGCTAACTGACTGCATGAATGTAGGCTTGACGTCTTATTCAATGGCACAGTGCTAAACTTCGATACAGACCTCGAATATCCTTGTTGACGGAAACAATTGTGCTATAATTGGACGGAACCTGGTTGATCATGCCCCTCAACAATCTTCAAATTAGACAGGGTTGAACAATTCCGTGTGTTGAATAGCCAAGTCTTCTATTTCATGGATGATGTGAGGGTGTTTATGTCTCTTTCATTCGTGAGACCGACGAAAATTCAATAGTTTCTTTTTGGGGGCCATGGGGTGGGTTTTCACAACAGCTGGGCTGGTGATAATTGTTCAAATCCGAACATTTAAAACTGTCTGATATTTTCTACAGCGGTTGGAGAGAAACGGCAATTTTCTCATCTTCGAATACTTCTACGACTTGTGGCTTGGAACGAATCTATGGAGTTCCAGGCCTTTGAAGAAAGGATATCTAATCTAACTGAGCTCGTAGCAATTCAACCTCAACCTCTTCCGTTCCCTCAAATAAGGGAGGCAGTTCTGTCTATCAAAGGTGCTCAGCATGGAACACCATTTCATCCATCCATATATTGGGGAGTTAAGCTATATGATGTGGGCTATGTTCGAGGAGAAGAGTTTGTATTTCTATTCAACTCTCAAGATATGTCAAACCGAACTACACCCCCATTGTTATGGAAGATGAGTTCATCACGTACCCAGATGTTTCTGCCCAAATGAAAATATTCGATAATGGAGTTTCTCAGTCAGTCAGTTCTTATTTATCAGGTTAAAATATGCTAACTTCTTGGGGCTGTTACTATCTGGGTCAGATTTGAATTTCACAACACGCGCTTTGCAACTGTTGACCGGCGTTGCAATAGTCAAAATTTGGCAGATAGTGTGCTGGCGTTCAAGTTCTTTCTCAGCATTGCACCGTCTATTGTCCAGTCATACGGAGACAAACATCAGATACAGGTTTCTGATTTGATCATGAGTCAGTGCGGCTTCAATTTCAAATTTTGATCTTCAACTTAGTCTCTGTAGTTACTGGAACTATTGATCATCCTTCGGGATCGAAAATCGTTTTTAGTGATGAAGCAGTTGCCCCAATGGAGCACCTTTACTTTTACTCTCTTCCGCCCGGTTCACAACCCTGGGGTTACTGGTCTGCCGACGACAGACCTACAAGTCCGCAAGATTTGGAAGATACAACAATTTCATCCGTAATGTATGTATATACTTAAAGAAATTCACAGGCCTTTGCAGTGCTCATGAATCATTTATTCTAGAACACCGCAGATAGTCAATTTCATCCAGTTGCAGGAAGAAGATTTTCAAAGTGATAGCACTTAAGTTTTAATTCAATGGTCCTCGTGTCACTTCATTCATAATATGAATTGTACTTGTTTTCGATTGTAATAGTGTGAGTCACTGTGTGACGGGTCGTCCCTAAAGCTCCCTAACTGAAACAAAATATAGCATGGATGGATGGATGGATAAGTAATTGGCGAGGTGACAGGTTCCTATAGAGGAACGACTGGCCTACAGGTGCAGGAAAGACCTGCAAACTTTCCCATATAGCTGTAGGGCATCAAATGGAACCCCGAAGCCATTTACTTATAAAGACCAACAGTTTTGCGTTAATTCCCCACTATGTTGGAATATTTCGCAGCTAGAGCAATGAAATAGTGAGTCTCAACTTTTGTTAAAAGTTGTATATTAATTATTATACCTAGAGCAATGAAATAGTGACTAGGTAGATGTTAGACGAAGTAATTAAAATAGTAAACGAATGAACTCACGTCTCAACTTTTACCAAAATTTGAGACTTGCTACACTAAAATTCGTGAGTAATAAATGTGACTGGTTTGAGTGGGCCGTTGCCTTCAGCACGGCAGATCCGAGTTCTCACAGGAAGTTACATAAATACCACAGGTTGCAATTTGTGATTGACACATCCCTAAGTCCAGTATGTTGGCAATGCTGCCTTCAGGCACCATTTGCCAGCCTGTGGAGATTCCATCATGATACCACACACAACCAGACTCCGATATGAAGCGTGCTGTAAAGTGATTATCCAGGTGATACATTACCCCTCTGAGTTTGTAAGTTGTGTGGTCTCCATTGACTGTAGTAATGACTATGCTCTCCAATAGGT
>MU130308.1:0-59792 GCA_015039465.1 Phlegmacium glaucopus | reverse complement strand
TCAATGTCCTAACATACAGGCATTTGTTGATGATCAAATCATTGAATGTGCATCACGCTGCCCTGTTTGCCAGTCCCATGTTGTACGACAACATGTTTTTGAGGATACACCAGCTATTATTGCATTTGATGTGTCACAACACCAGACAAACCTATTGGAGAGCATAGTCATTACTACAGTCAATGGAGACCACACAACTTACAAACTCAGAGGGGTAATGTATCACCTGGATAATCACTTTACAGCACGCTTCATATCGGAGTCTGGTTGTGTGTGGTATCATGATGGAATCTCCACAGGCTGGCAAATGGTGCCTGAAGGCAGCATTGCCAACATACTGGACTTAGGGATGTGTCAATCACGAATTGCAACCTGTGGTATTTATGTAACTTCCTGTGAGAACTCGGATCTGCCGTGCTGAAGGCAACGGCCCACTCAAACCAGTGTAAACATTGGTCATAATATTATTCCCAGAAAGGGTCATCATCGTCACCGGCACTGAAACACAGGTTGTGTTTTCAACAATCGTTTTCTAGGTCATATAGTATCACATTAAATTTTTCCTTTATTTTACACACAGGAATTGGAAGAGAAACGGCAAAGGCAAGTACCACGTCCAAACCCCGGACAATGCCACATGACTTTTTTGACGTTGTGTAAAAACATACAGACATTGCTTGCGCACAACGCGAAAGTGTACATTGCTGTTCGCAATGAATAAAAGGCAAAGTCTGCCATCGACGAGTTAAAAGAGCAAACTGGCAAAGAAGCAATCCTCTTCAAGTTGGATTTGGCTGACTTGCAGTCTATCAAACCTGCTGTGGAGGATTTCGTGAGGTAACGCTTGCCAGTGGTCCAATTATATTTATGCTATTCGGCGTCTGATATTTTTTCAGCAAGGAAAAGGAGCTCCATGTCCTGTTCAACAATCCGTCTGTGGTCCCTTACTTCGAGTGGCCGGTCTACTGATAATACTAAGTTAGAGGTGTCATGTTGCCACCTGTTGAACAAGTGACAGCCCAAGGATACGACCTCCAATTTGGTACCAACGTACTCGGTAGGTCTACTCAAATCCAACAATACTTATTTATTGATTTACCTCACTCTATTTTTACATCCTTAGGCCATTCCTACTTTACGAAACTTCTCCTACCTACCCTCCTCGCCGCCGCTAAAATCAGCCCAGATGGTAAAGCTCGCATAGTCAACACATCTTTACTTGGACATTCTCTTCCAGCGGTCTCTATTTCCACACTTTCAAGGAAGGACCAGCAAGGACGAAGAAAGGAACTCACAAATTGTATACCCAAAGCAAACTTGTTCGTAGTTTTTCTCTCTCTCCAATTTCTCTCTCCTCTTCAACTTTCACCAATGTTGCATGTCGTCCATAGGGGAAATATCCATGTATCAAACGAATTTTCCAAACGATATGGAGAACAGGGCATCGTTTCTACCTCTCTTAATCCTGGAAATATAAAAACCGACCTACAGCGTCATGTTTCCCCATCTCGGTACTTCGTGAAAGTATATGTCCACATTACACTCATACTCTCATCTCACTACTAACTGACTAACAAAAACTACATCTTTAGGCTGCCCTCATACGACCAGTTTCATACGGCGCGTTGACGCCATTGTGGGCCGGCACATCACCTGAAGGAACAGGGTTGAACGGTAAGGTAGAATCTTAAAATTTCAACAACAAAAAAAATTGAGTGTTTCCGCCGAATCTTCTGACCCGTGTGCTCTTTTTTCCAACTTGGTTACAGTACCTCATCCCTTGGGCACGTGTGGGACAACCCACCTCTATTGCAAGTGACCTTAAGTTATCTGCGGAGTTGTGGACTTGGAGGAACAAGTGAAAGACATCGGACATTCCTCTCTTTTTTTTCCATTCAAGTCCCGTAAAGACTGGCGCTACGTCTGACTTCTATATAATCTACCTCGCGCGGGGGTGAATCATAATTTTAATCTTTTCTGTCTGAACGAAAGGAAGATTGGTGTCTGAAGATATGTAGATGGTTGCATGTCGATCGGGTGCCGCATGCGGCATCATGAACCCTGCCTTCGTGTGGAGTTGCTTTAGCAAATGGGAATTAAATAGATTGTTTCAGAAAGGCCGGTGCCTAGGGAAGAAATCGTATGGTATGTATAGGAAACTTAGGGAGAGAGGAAACCATCAGAAAGAAGACGATGCTGCGTTTCTACGGTTGCCACAGCTTCTGTAATCCATGTAACTAATCCTTCCTGTTTCCTCGAAAGTTCACAAGTGATGCAATCAATAACTCTTCTGTGCAATCTTACTATCACGAGCCTGTGAACAAACAAAAAAAAAGAGAGAAAGGGAGTCTCATTTATCATAATAGTTATGTTGCTAACTGCATTTCTATTTCCCCTCGACTTTGTTGCCTTGAATAATCCTTTACCTATTCATCATATTCAAGCACGAAGGGGTTGGAGCAAGGGACCTTTGGTGACCGTAGCGTAAGCTTTGAAGAAAGGAGTATCCCCTTGACCATCGCCCTGCGGAGGAAACGCAACGACGTTAATAAATGTGTAGCATCGGATTTGTATAACGGGGAAAGAAAAGAAAAAACTCACGATCATCGAAATTGGGAATCCGGGATCGAATGGGACCACACTTTCCAAGTATTTGATCTGATCATCATTCAAGGAGATTTCTAACGCCTCTAAATTAGCATTAAGCTGCTCGACCTTTCGGCATCCGATAATCGGGAAAACATAGGGTGTCTTCTGCATGAGATATGCGATAGCGACTTTTGAAAGAAACATCAGAGCCATGTCCGGGAAAAGAAAAGATATTTCAGTTTGAACGAAAATAATAATACCAGAGTTGATATGTTTCGCTCCAATGTCCGCAGCAACTTTCTCGAGTGCCTTACAAACTGTTTTTTCTTGTTCGTTACGTTCCCATGATGAGCCGCCGAGAGCTCGGCCTTTCTCGCCGGTTTGACGACGTCTTTCTTCTTCCTCGTCTGTGCGTATTTTTCCAGCGGCGAGGACGTTCCAAGGAGCGAGAGCCATGCCTAGAATTTTTATTTTTTCTGCGTCAGCTTCCTCTTCCTTTTTTTTTACGAGGTGATGATTACCTTCTGCACGAGCCATAGGGATGATTTCGCGTTCGAATGAACGCTCCATCACATTCCAAGCACCCTGGTAAATGACAAAGGGAGTCATAGCGTGATCACGGGCATATTGATTGGCTTTCGACACAACCCAAGCAGGGGTATCGGAGATTCCCTAATTAATTTCCATGAGGTCGATGTTGAAAAATAAATAAAAAAAGTGAGGCTTACAAGGTACAAGACCTTTCCTTGGAGTACCAGGGTGTGAAGTGAGCGCATAATTTCTTCAATGCTGGTATCCCAGTCCCACCAATGGATATAAAGAAGATCGATATAAGTGGTGCGTAGCCTCTTGAGTGATTTCTCTATGGAGATATGTAAAGACTTGGCGCCATTCCCAACATTGAGTATTTTTTGAGGGACGGCAGGATCACGACCGTCGAAGTGGAAACTATACTGAGAGAAAACATAAGCAAACGTTTATGGATGGTTCACCTTTCGCGTTAGGAGAATACCAACCTTGGTGCCTATGAACAGCTGGTCTCTGATTCCGCGTTTCTCCGCCCATTCGCCAATGAACATCTCGGAAGATCCATCCTGACTATACATCCGTTAGTATTAATTATAGTGATCCTCAAGGGTTACTTACTACATGTTCGCAGTATCAATGAAGTTTCCTCCATTATCGAAATAAGCATCGAGGAGTTCGAAGCTGGATTCTTTATCCATGTTTCCCATTCCTAGTCTGGGTTGCCATTTATCACCAATACTTGCCGCTCCTAATTGGATAGGCGAGACATGTACGGCTGCGTTGGGAGATAAAAGGCGATAACGACTGAGTCCCGTCTTTGGTTGGGGGAGATCCTCCCAGAAGCTAGACATTTTCTTGGTAGTATACTTGAATTTCGAATCAAGAGAATTAACCAAAATACTTGTGTTGCCCCAGCATTTTATATAAAACCTACATCTCTGTACATGGTCAGTAATGGGGTTAAGTTTAGAAACGTCTTTAATTCGTAACATATGTTACATAGTAATCACTGTTACCTAAATTTGAAGTTCTCCCGGGACAGACAAGACTAGACACACATACAGAAAAGGTAGTGCGATGTGTCGCTGATAAATTTGATGTCATAGCACTTATTTTTTCCCACTTCGGCGAGTCTGCTAGTTAGGTGCCGGGTTGGGTTGGGCTAGTAATTGGTTAGGATCCTGGTTGGCGTTAGGGGGTTGGCATTAGTGGTTCATGTTCAGGTTCGTGGTAAGATTAGTGTGCAGGTATATGTCATTTTCGCGTGGCCTTGTGGGAGGTGGTATATACTGTCGAATGTCCGATACGTATGTGGACGGAAATGGGTCCCAGAATCAGCGAGGATATACGTAGTCCGACACACTCCCCAAATGGGGAAGTTATGACATGCGACACACCGTGCTTCGGCTGCCTCACGGCAGCCGGAGTTCTAACCACCTAACCTGCACAAGACCGCGCTACCGCGCGAAAAGGACATATACCTGCCCCCTAACTCTACCACTAACCTGAACAGAAGCCACTAACACAAACCACTAACGCGAACCCCTAACGCTAACCAGGACCTAACCAATTACCAACCCAACCCAAACCCCATCAGCACCTAACCGGCAGATTCGCCGGAGTATCAAAAACAAGTCGATGGCGGGCTACGGCATCCAATTTGATGGGAGATCAGCAACACATGTCACTTTGTGACGGTGTGTTCAGTGTCGATGCTCGTATACACTGAGAATCAGCCTATGTCCGATCCTTATGCGGACGGAAGCTCGCGAGAGAGCGGCGGAAAAGTTGGTCGGTGATCTCGGAGACCACAGTGGTCTCCGAGATCACCGACCAACTTTTCCGCCGCTCTCGGTTTGTTTATTTGTTCAGCCATCAACTATTAGATAAGCTCCCTCATGCAGAGAATAGCTCGCGAGACGAGCGGCTGCTTTTAGGAGCACTGGTACATAAGTTGGCAGTTTTGGATCGGACATTCAACAGCATATACCATGGCCACTAGGGTTAAATAGAAGTTAGGACTCCGGCTGCCGTGAAGCAGCCGAAAGGCGGTGTGTCGCGTGAGTGTCCTCTCTTGTATACCTGTTTTCTTTGTTTTTTTATAATGGGTTTTTCGAGTCAATAGCTTTATTGACGTTACAATACATACCGATAATTCAGTGATACTAACCTTTTTTTCTTTGATTCTGAGGGAAAAGGCGAGCTTCGGGACATCACTAGTCATCGATTATCAGTCATGTGTCAGTTGCTGTTATGGTTCTAATTCCTCTCTAAGATCTTCCTTGTACTTGTACACGCCAATGCGGCGCCCCGGCAAGAGGTGGTTTCCGCATCACAGGCTCAGTCTAGGAAGTGGGGGGCGGATGGGCGGTCATCGATGGCAATCATGGCATCCTCTTCAGAGGACCTGTTCGTACTTGCCAGCATAAAAACCGAAGAAATGCCTTTGTGAATCTTAACTTCGAAACTAGACCTTCAGCCCATGCCTCAAGGAGCAATTGCAATGATGACCAAATTGAGTATACCCTTAACCACTATGTCATTATCTTCTTGGTCAGTGACCACTGACTCGAAACCAGACGTGGCCCAATGTTCTTTTCCTGATTCTCACTCCAATACAGTTTTGACCAACTACTGACTTCCTCCAAAAAATCGCCTCCAAAAAAAAATGATATAGTAGATGGGATAAATAACCCTTGGTAACCTTATTCATACATTGAGATGGTACATGCTGAGTGCTACATAGAAGAGAGAAAGAGAAAAAAATGGAAAATCCAGTGAGTACATAGTGCTGTGGGGGGAGATGATATCCTTCCTTTAGTCGCCGAATATGTTATTATTACTCTCGTTCTCTTTCCTCAGAAGGTCGCTGAGATACCTCGCAACATTTCCTGCGCCATGCTTCACCTTCTCCCTTTCCTCTTCAACGACTTTAGGCAACAACTTTGTCTCGAAACGATCTGGATGCCACCTCTTGATATGCTCCTTGATGCGATCTTTGGGAGTTCTTGACTTATCTTTGTCGGGGTAGACAGGAGACTGGATATATGCGCCAATTAGAGGCAGCGACATGTCGTCAGGATTCAAAGGTGCCTTAGACATCGGCCAAGGGAAGTCATTCCATGAAAGTTCGCTAAGAGTGTTTAGTCGATTCCAAAGCCTCTCATGATGTTCGAAGACACGTTGCGATTCCTCTCGAGAGAGCGGTCTACCGGAAGACTTGAGCTGTCTTTCCGCCTCCAATTTTTCTTGCGTACGGCGGAACTGCTCTTGTTGACTTTCAGCAAACTCCTGTTGTTTACGTGATCTTTCGGCTTCTGAGAAAGTACCAGTATGAGGCGAGCCGCTCATAGGATATGTTCCAGAGCTGACAGAACCAGTCCTTGATTTTCCAGTTGATGCGCCAGCTGACGAGCGGTTGGCAGCAGGAGAAGGGGAAGCAGTCGGTTTGATCGACGGTCCCCTAGCCGGTGTGGCGCCAGCACCCCAACTGGATGGACCGGCATTCCTTTCAGGAATGGGTGGACCACTGAACTGAGGAGGTGTCCTCGATATGCCAGGCGACGTTCCAGGAGAGGCAGAGATATAAGAGGGACTCGACCAGGCGTTGTCGTTACCGACACTATCATTACGTTTGCGCTCTTCACGAGTACGCCTAATGTCTTCCTCCCTCTTGCGAAACTGAGCTTGCTGTAAGACTTTATATTGCTCTTCCATCAGCTTCGGATCCACGAAGTTTGGGTCCAGGTCAAGCAACATGTCATTAAATTGCTGCTGCTGACTCTCGTTCTGCAGACGTTTCTCCTCTTGTTCGCGACGGAAGCCCTCCAGTCTCACTTCTTCTCGCCTTGAATTCTCCTTCGCAGTTTCGTCCGCCTTGCGCTTCGCCTCCTCTGCTTGTAGTTTACGCTTCACAACGTCTTGCTCCCTTTTCGCCTCTTCCTCTTTCTTCTTCTCTGCTGCTTTCTTCCTGGCCTCCTCATTCCTCTTGGCCTCCAATTGGTTGCGCTGGGCTTCCTCCTTCTTTCTCGCCTCCTCCTTTCTAAACTCCTCCTCCTCCTTTCTCGCCTCTTCCTCTTTTCTCACCTCCTCCTTTCTCGCCTCCTCCTCTTTTCTCGCCTCCTCTTTTCTCGCCTCCTCTTTTCTCGCCTCCTCCTGTCTCGCCTCCTCCTTTTTCACCTCCTCTCTTCTCACCGCCTCTTTCCTGGCCTCCTCTTTCTCCTTCCTCTTAGCCTCTTCCTTCTTCCTGGCCTCTTCCTTCCTCGATTCTTCCCTTTTTCTTGCCTCCTCCTTCCTGACCTCCTCCTTAGCCGCCACCTCTTTCTGCCTAGCCTCCTCCTCCTTCTTCTTAGCCTCTTCCTCCCTGCGGAAGTTGTCCGCCTCTCGACGCATCAACTCCTCCTCACGCCGGCGCAAGATATCCTCTCTCGCTTTCATCTCCATATCTTTCTTACGAGCATCCTCCTCCATCTTCTTGAGGTCCTCCTGTTTTTTCAGCGCATCTTCGGCGATCTTTTGGGCTTCCAAATGCATTTGTTTAGTTCTTTCTGCATCTTCCTCTAATTGCGCTGCCCTTTGTCTGGTTTCTTCCTCCTTCTTGTTCAACTCTTCTGCTTTTCGTTTAGCCTCCTCCTCCTTTCGCTTCGCTGCCGCCTCCTTCTTCTTAGCTTCTCGTTCCTTCCGCTTAGCCTCCTCCTCCTTTTTCTTGGCCTCCTCCTCCTTCTTCTTAGCATCCTCCTCCATCTTCTTAGCCTCTTCCTCCTTTTTCTTGGCCTCCTCCTCTTTCCTCTTCACCTCCTCCTCTTTCCTCTTCACTTCCTCCTCTTTCTTTCGGGCCTCTTCTTCCCTCCTCCCAGCCTCCTCTACTTTTCGCTCCTCTTCCTTTCGCCTCTCATCCTCCTCTTTCTTCTTCCTCGTTTCCTCGCTAGCCAACCATTGAATCTCGAGCTCTGTTTTCTTGAGCTCATCATCTGCCTCTCTCCTATCCTCTTCGAGCTTCTGCTTTCTAGCTTCAAGATCTCGAAGCCTCTTAGCCTCTATCCCTTCCTCAGAGCTATCATCCTCATCATCCTCCTCTGAATCTGTAACTTCATCTGTATCGTACTCATCGTCATCGCCGGCCGTACTATTACCACGACGCGACGAGTCCGTTTCTCGACCACCAAAACTAGGTCGATCGTCATGAGGACTATTATGATACGATGGCGGAGGCTGCGTATATCGGCGATGTGGGAAAGATTCTACAGTCGAAGGTGATCGTGCTTGCTGATGATAATCAAAGTTTGGATGGCGATTACCCTCTGCAGCCCATTCTCTCCAAGCAGCAGGCTGAACATGAGGCTCCTCGAGGCTCGGGGTGTGGCGTGGGATGGGTATACCGCCAGCTTGAGGGGGATAATGACGGGAATAACCGTCTGACGAGATTTGTTCCAATTAGCAAAGTTTTTTTTCCCCAGAAAGAACATAATTCAACGACGAACCATTTTCATTAGAAAATCTTCTATCAGGGTCGTCCCTTGGTCTTACATAAGATGGTTGACGCGAGGGCGTGGGACGAGCACTATCTGGGGGTCTTGGATACTCCCAATCCTCAGCAGGAAGGCTCCGGTAGTTAACTCTACGATTTGACCCAGGCGGCGCCCCATCCGAACGATCATCATGAAAGTCATTATAATCTTGTGGCGCAGGCGCAGGCCTTGAACCACTTGGTGGAGGATTGGGATATGGTGAATGCCGCGATGTAGGATAAGAATAGGTTGCTCCACGTCGTGGGTCTGAATACATATCCCTTCCGCCATCACGATCTCTATCGTGGTCTCTATCCCAGACCCTTTCACGGTCTCGTCCCCCTCGATCCATGTCATCGTCATCGTCATCATTAACATAAAGCTGACGAGTAAATGAGGGTTGACGAGAAATTGGTCGAGAATCCCGTGGAGGATTATATGGTTTAGGACCATGAGGTCTTGAATACGGAGAGACATAGTCTCTGTCATCTCCACTGTAAGATGATCTTGCGGGAATTTGACGCGCAAAGGGTTGATCTTGAGAAGGAATCTGCTGATCGCGATGTGGATAACTGTCACGTGGAGAAGAGGTCTGATCTCTGTATTCGTAGTATGGAGGAGGCTTTCCAGGGGCATCGCCTGGATGATGGCGATCATCGTTCACAAATGTCATCGATGAATTGGAAGAAAGAGGCCCGTTCGGCAGGGGTGAGGTTGCATATTGCATTGTCGTCGACGAACTTGCGGATCTCAAACCAGACGATCCAAGAGGTTCATCAGAACGAAGACCATCAAGAGGGGATGGACGACTATTTCTACGTGGATAAGACCGTTTCTCTTTGTCGCGGGGTTTATCCGTTGATATCCGAGTCCTGCTGCTGCCTTGGTCAGCTACCATTTCCTGAGTCCTTTCGTAATCGTTTTCCTCGACAGCGGATCCATCTAGCCCATCATCAGCCCGTTCAGGAATAGTCTCCGTGATCGATGGACGGATGCTGGCACCAGATCCAGTAGACCTCATACTTGTACCAGATCCAGTAGACCTCATACTCGCAGCACTTCCACGTCTTCCAAGATTGTTCGACGTCCTTACAGGAAGAGCATCCTCAGCTGGAGAAATGGCTGGCTTCCAGACTTCGGGAGGAGGTCCTGGAGGTGAGCGAGCCATATGACGGTCAGTGGAATGTATCGATCCACTCGACCTGCCTAAAGAACCATCCCATCTATCAGGAGAGACAGGAGAAGATTGGGAGGGTCGGTCAATAGACGATAACCGGGCCCTTGGCGGTGGCGGTTGTCGGATAAGTTCCTCGGGTTCTTCCACAGTATCGGTGGCTACCCAGTTTTCAGGCAAGGCAGGCCGTTCATGAACAGATGCACGCTGACTTCGTCTGAAGCCTCCAGGATGCTCATCGCGGTCACGAGACAAGGTACTACGCGCATCAGAACCCCGGCGAACGCTTGGTATAGACGTAAAAGATTTCTCGCGCTCGTCTGTGGGTCGTGGAGACGGATTAGGAGGCACAGGCAGAAGGACCGGAGGAGGTGCAGGTGCAGCAACAGGAGGTTCATTACTAGGTTTGGGTATAGTAGAACGGCGTTCTTCTGTGGGACTTTCATTCGCAGTTCGAGCAGAATTGTCAATCTGATTGCTACTTTGCTTGATACTGTTCATGATATTCTGTTGTTCCTCACGAAAATACTGAGTCCAACCAGGATTCATGGGAACACCCGCTGTCCAGCGGCGTTGATTACGTTCGCGATCCAACTCGAGCTTGTACTGCTCCGTAGCAAGGCCTTTGATGGTTTGCATGGCCTGCTTGTAACTAGCCTCGAGGCGGAGACGTGTTTCCGGAGTGTCTGGAGAATTTCTCAACTCGGCTGCATTACTCTCCTTCGCATCTGCAACCATTGACTGAAGGCCCTCTTCGATTCTTTTCCTTAAGTGTTGTTTCCAATCATCATCTGGTTCGAAATCGGCTCCATCGGGTTTGGAGGAAGTAGTTGTAGTAGGTGAAGGAGCATTTGCAGACACTGCTGGCATCGAATAGATAACGCTGATCAAAGAGACGTGGTATACAGAGAAGGATAAAATGCCCGATGGTAGAAGGCAAAAGAGATTTGGGACTCTTTAGGTCAGCAGATGTGTTACTTCAAGGGCCTCTCTCCAAAATCAGAACAGTTCACGGGAAAGCCCTGAATGCCTCATGTTGGGTAAGCACACGCGTTCTAGAAAGTCAGTATTACACTCATAACTCACACCGATTGGCTCTGCCCTTTCTTGTCGTTGTCACAGTCGGTAATCCAGTTCCGTTTCCCCTGGTGGTTGTGGTCGAAGCGACAACGCGTAAGTCTGTTATTGGTTGTTGAACGAGGCATTCCCATTGTCGGATCTTCAGCCACCGATATCTAATCTTATCCAAAAAAGAACAATAGTCTATTTCAACCCAAGAACCCTTACATTTGTCAAAGCCTACAACAGACAAGTTTATTTAGGGCAAAGCTTTCAAACTTTATACTTGCAAATTCATGGTGGGAATCTGGATTCTGGAAGGGGGGTTTTGTTTTTGGGAAAAAACGTTGCTTACTTAATGGGGCTGGGTTTTTTATCATGATTGCCTGGCGAGTGATTCCCGAAATCCGATTCTCCCCCCTTTCATTAGTGCGAAGCTGAGGCTGAAATTCGAGAAGCCGGTGGAGGATTTATAGAACGACAATGTCGTGTGGATACAGAATTGGCCGACCTTGATGGACCGGAGGTTGATCATGAAGAACAACGTTTAAACCATGACCTTAATATTCTTCAAAGAACTCGTGGTATCTGCATGGGCACATTTTCCCACTCTTTGCCATTGAACAAGGGTCAAAGGAGGAAGAGCGAAAAGAGCACCCTAAATTACCGATTACTCACAAGCTTTAAATGAAAGAATCCCACCCAAAATTCCTTGTGTCAGCGCAATAGGGACACACGAAAATGAAGGAAAGAATCGCCAAATTAAAAAATATCACGTATGATTGTGGCGCCACTTTTTTCTCAAGTAGTATTTTGCCTAATCGCCCGTAAAGACCAGCCCAACATTCCGACGGTTTTGTAATCAGAAGCGCATCAGGGTCGCTGATATCAAGAAAGAATAACGCGTCGAATACGGAAAGAGTAAAGGAGCAGCTGCGCTTCTGCTACGACAATGCCTATAAAAGCCAGACAGAAGGCCGAGACAGTCGTATATTGCCTTGGTGGAAATGAAGCGTCACCTGTGATGAGGTGATATTAAATGATATACATTTCATAAACTTGCTATAGAACCTGAACGTGACCAAGATGCTGAGAATTTTGAGCAGTTGGGAACCAGGGATGCTGAGAAGCTCAAACAGCACACTACATGGCTTGCACCCCCCTCGGGCTCGTGTCGGGCCCTGCATGGCGCACGATGATGGCGATTCCAACGTGATTTGATGGTTGTTCCCAAAATGGTTGCGCATCGTACACGAGTTCTTTGATGATTTGAACTTTTGAAAGAGAGAAAACATTTCAGGATTCCAATACGTTTATTAGAACATCGTTTGAGGTCCTATAACAGAGCAGGAAGGGAAAAGAGCTAAAGGAAAGTTATGTGCCACAATAGTGGGAAAGCAAGAAAGGCCAGAAAAGGGATTTGGGCAAAGGGTGCCACCGACGCTTGTTTCGACCTCATGGCTTCGACAACCAATCACATCGGACTCGGGAATCCATTAATCCCTTTGCCCTATAAGTTGTCCCTGTCGAGTTATCTTCCTTTTCCGCAACCCACTAGACCTCACCTTTTCAACTGTTCTCACAAGTCTTTTGCGGATCCATTACGGCCAGGACCCGGTTAAGGAGGTATAAAGAAGTTCTCGGCATCCCGCCAGGAAACACGAGGCAGCTCCGTTTTAGTTCCCAACCACCTTTTTGTCTCTTACCAACTTGATCAACAGACTTTTTAGCGCTCTTTTTTCTTTCTTCGTTCTCCACAATCGTTCTCCACAATGAACTTTCAAAATCCTACTTTAACACCAGCAACGGCTAGTGCGCGAGTAAGGGCTATTTGGCGACAGTTTGAAATGTCACAAGCAAAAGATCGTGCTCAACTCGACATATCTGTCCAAAAAGCTTTGGAAAAGGCGGAGGCAGCATGGAACAAGAGCCCAATTAACGGTCGTATGAGCCGAAACCAACACAATGTCACCAAAGTACGGCTTGTAAAATCTATCAAAACCTCTTACTTTGAAAAGGCGCGAGCTAAGTGGGATGAGAAGCTCGAACTTGCCGGACTCAAAGTCGAGCATTGGACCGACCTCACAGAGGACGAAAAGAGACGTATTACAAACGCTCTAGGCGCCGATGACGAAAGCGACGAAGATGTCGTGGTCGTCGTATCCGAGTTGCCACAAGCGTCTGTTACTCAACCAACCCAAACATCTTACTTTCAACCTCTGGCCCCGTCATTTTCAACCTCTTCTCGTGCAACCAACCTTTCCTCTTCCAGCTACGCTTTCGTAAATCCAAGTGAATTCAATTCAGAAGAAGAAGATTTCGAGTTCGAAACTCCCTTCTCCAACCCGGTGGTCAGTTCCTCTATCTTTGACCTCTGCAATTTGTTAAAATTTTATCTCTTTTCAGGCTACGTCTGCGGACTTAACATCTGAGGACGACGACGATGTCGCATTTTCCGTGCCGGCCTATTCCGCCACCCGATCCAGCGTTGTGGCGTCGGGCTTTTCTCGTGCTTCTTCTTTGCAAAACTCCGCATCGAACATTTTCAATCCACCGCTGACTCGCCCTCTTGCTTCGGACTTTGCCTACAACACAGCCCCTAGCCGAGCAGCCGCAACAAAACGACCACCAACATCGCAGAATGAGGGCAAGCCAGCCCCAACCAAAGGAAGGATTCCTCGACAACCGTATGTTGGGCCAAGCTTAGAAGCTGCTGATGAGCCTATCGATGAGGAGTTGGAATTCGAAAAATTTAAGATGAGGACGCGTATGGAAAAAATTGTCGAGTTCCACGAAGCTGCTGCCGTTGCAGAAATCTCGCTATCGATTGAGATATATAAAGCGAGAAAGCAGTTGAACAACAGCAAAGAGGAGGACGCTCCAAGAGTGCTCGAGCATCAGAAACGGATGGTACAGCTGCAGAAAGAGAAAGAAGAGGAGAGGAAGGCTATTGTTAAATCTGAGCGTGCCAGGCGCCAATCTGAACTTGGGCGCCGTTTGACTCATGGAGCTGTTAAGGAACCGCCCGTGTCGAGTGCCGCATTCAAGACATGTGTGTTGTCTTCTTTCGAAGACGAGGTGCCTCTTGATCTCCCTTCACGATTCAATCTCGACACCCTCCTCTCCGAAGATCCTGCCAAGCAACAGAGAAATGTCGAAAGTCTTCTAAGCGAAATGTTCGCTGACGACTCCCAACCATATTCTGGGCCCGAGGTTTCTGCTGCCAGTTTTCTCAATAGCTACTCTTCCGCTTCCTCGAACCAAGATGCCTTTCGCGGTTCAGCATCGTTTCATGATGCACAAGAACATTTCCGCCCAAGTCATTCATCTATGTCTTGGAACAAACCTCAATCAAACCCGTCACCAAAACCTCCACGAAAAACCCACCTTTCCCCCTTCGGTGAATCCAGCGACGAGGAAGATAACAAGGCCGCAGCACTCAGAAAATCGAATGAGAACTCTGACTGGGGCATTGATGAATCCGACGCTAAGCCAACGACGCCTATATGGAACAATAAACCGAATGCGCCTACTCCGGCTGTAGCAGGTGCATGGGCTTCAAAGGACGTTCGTTCCACCCCCGTAAGTAGTGCTTGGAGCACCAAAAAGGTCACGGGTCCCACAACCCAGCCTCGTCAGGGCTCAAGCATCCTGTCGAACCCTAATCCTTTGTTCGTTGCGGACGAGACCGAACCTGAACCAACAGCGACTCCAGTCACGAACTCGAAGGCTAACAAAGGGAAGAAGACTTGGGTCTCAGCCTCTGACAAATCGTCAGTGTCGCCGCCTGCTGTCGAAACTACTACTGCATCAAGCAAGGCGCCTGCGGCGGAGACTTCCATCGCCCCACCCAAAGCCGACAAGCCACCCCCTCCAGCTGCTGCTGCCCCACCCCCCACCCCTGCTGTTGCCTCTGCAGTTCCCCCTGCTCCAACACCAGTCCCTGCTCCTGTCGGCAAAAAGCAGAACAAAAAACGACAGGCCAACAAAAAAGGAGGGGCTGTAGCAGCCCCCGCCGCCGTGGCAGAGCCTGTCATTCCAGAACCAGAACCGGAGACTGAACCTGCTCCTCCACAACAAGAATCTCCAAAACTCGAAACAGCCGTTCCAGCACCCGACCCAGTGTCACAAGACTCCGAGTACACCTCTTGGCTTCCAAAGATGGTGCCAGCGATGGCTCGTGCGAGGCTGGACTCTGGACCAACAACTCCGTCCTTCAGCTGGGATGAAGTTACATCTACTCCTCGACCTGCCGCAAAGATCCCTGCACATGTCCAAGAAGCGGTCAATTTGGCGGGAACGCCTCGTCCTAGCATGCTCAAAAAGGCAAACCTGATGGCGGATGTCTTCAGCGCGACCTCCTCTAGGACCACTTTGGAGCAAATGCCACCGGCTCCAATTGCCAAAGGACCTTGGGGTTTGGCTGCGCCAGCTGGTCCATCGTTATGGGGAAAGACCAAGGCAGACTTCGAGACTGCCAAAGTTGCTCAACAGCCCGCTGGAGGTGATTTCTGGGTTCCTGGAGGGTTTGATGGCGTTGACAACTACAACGGTGAAGGTGAAGGTGAAGGTAGTGGAGGAGACGAAAATGCAGGAGTAGGTCTGTGGGAGTCGATTACAACACATTCTAAGCAAATCGGAAAGGTTGCTCCGGTTCCAGTCAAACAACAACAACCATCTGTCGCAGCCCAGCGATTGCGTCGCGTCTCAGAGGCTGCTTCTTCCCCTGCCCCTCGGGTGCTCGGCACCAAGGATCTATCGGATATTGGTCAACCTCCACCTCCAACTTTGAATTCAAACTCCAAAAAGGCTCGGGGGAAGAAAAACGGCAAGGGCAAACAACCGGCGGTCACGATCGAGGATGTTTCTGATGAAGAAAAGGATAACATCGATATCTTGCCTGCGGATTCCGGTTTTATCATGGAATCAAAGGTCATTCTCGAGCCCAAGCCAAGTGTTCCACCCGTTGTCTACAACTCGATCATTGATTTTGCCGATAACGACCCCAAGGATATTGGGAGTTCATCGAACTCTTTCAGACCGACAGCGTCGACGGCTCGAAACTCATCACCGGACGATTTTTTCAGCAGCGAGTCCCTTTATTCGAATACTTTTAAATCCCAGGGCGCGAACACATCCGTGGGCCCCGACTGGGGTGCGATTGGTGGAAAACATGCTAGATGGACCCCAGCCGTTAGCCATGCGGAAGAATTACCCAATTTTTCAACTTTCGGATCTCGCCTTCAAACCAAACCCAGTGTTCAGCAACAGACGCCAATCTGGGGTCAATCTAAACCAAATGCCAAGGATAAAGGCAAAGGAAAATGAGGAGTCAAAACTGTAATCAGGAGCAAACGAAATATTTGAAACGAAACATACCCACTGCAAGGGATAAATTATTTGATAGACGTTTTCTTGTTTTCTCTCGTTGCTTGCTTTGCTGTATCGCTGTTTCCTCGCATCGATGATCATAGACATTATACTAGTTGTACATTAATAGGAATTTACTTATGGCCGGAGTGGATGTTTATCATACCTGATTTGAAGATCGTGCATTGTGACTTAAGCACTCGAAAATCTTTCAAGTGAAGTGGTGAGTGGAAGTAGGGGGTAGCGTACTTTAAGAGCGCAACGGGGGACCCTTTTGTAAGGAATTTCATCTCCAAACAACGTGTAGGCGGCACTTCACGCTGAATACCTCCGAAAGAAGTCAAATCAGTTATCATGATTCAGATTCAGAGAAGAAGGTTAGTAGATCACGACTGTAGGCAACCTTGCACAAAGTTTACTTGAATAAGTAATAGGTATAGTGACGATGTGTGCTCAGCTGACAGGGTTCTGACTTCATATATGCGCATCGTGTGCATGTCGCGAACGGCCAGACTCCATAGGGACTTGATATTGTGATTATCTGTGTTTTCACGTGTCAACTTCTCCAAGACGCCTCGCCTCGCCTAAGCACGTACTTACCTCCTTCATGAGAGAACAGGTTTTGATGCAATTTGAAGGCGAGGCGTCCACGGGGACTCAGCAAAGCTTCTCTCGCAAATATATATACTCTTTGGGCACTAGAATCACTTTTTCCGTAGACCTAAAAGCAGAATATATGCTGATGAAACCCGACAGTATTTCGACTAGACTCGGATACTTATATCTTGCTAGCTTCAGGCCAACTTCAGGGAGCAGACTTGAAGCTTGAAGCTCGAAAAATTGGTGGTTTTTTGCTGAGAATTCCCACAGCCGTTTCGAGTAGTATATGTCAAAATGCATGTAACCGATAGATCGCATTGGTAGACAGAAGATTGAACAGGAGCTGGGCATAATCTTTGAGAGACGAGCGTATTACGTATAACGAAATATCTATTTAATACACGCGAGCTTGTCACGTGATGGAACTGGGCGGAACAACAATTTAGTACAGTGGTCGGGGTTAATGGAGCTGATTTTGGTCTGACCCGGTCAAAAGAAAATGTTCGCTTGGCGAAGAATGTAAATCGAATGAATTATATGAATTATAATAAAAGCCATTTTGGAGCTCTACAAGCAGTCTCTATGTTCATTGTTATCATGATACGGGTGCTTCCTAAGTTCTATTCTTGTGAACATCGACCTCCTTGACCACCGGACTGACCCTCTGAGATAAAATAAATCGGTCTATCGATCAGGCTTCTCCGGTCGTGTCATCTTACAAGAAGACTGGCTCGAAAGGCATTGTCACTTACTTGTATGAATTTATATCGATGTCCCCTCTCCTCGTGAAACGCTATAAAGCTACTAGTAAGAGTGATTTTCTGATGTCGAGTCGAAACCAAATTTCCAAGGTTCCTAGCCGAAAACCGCCCCTGAGGCTGAAACTCATGCCTTGCCCCCTCGATTTGGGTGGACTTTGACCACGCTCCTGGACTTTGAACTTTCTTTATCAACACTGACATTCCAAATAAACGCTAGATAAAGAGATAAGAATTTTATCGAATGGCGGGCATATTGGACCGAGACGGGATGCTCAAGCAGGCAAGGTTTAAACACTGAAAAGCTTCCATGTCGATGATGTCGCCCTCTCCTCTACACTGGCATGATATTATATCTATCTTACGATACCTAGAATTTAAATTTAAGCACTACCGTGTTAATTAAAATCTACTGCCAGGGCTCCTGACGCTGCACCAATGCTGATATACTGATACATGTCCACTGCAATTTTGAATCGTACTTGCTTGCTCTCCGCTAGCTTGGTGAATTGAGTCACAATGAACCTCTTCAGCGCCACCTCCTCCGAATAACTCATCTGTGTGTAATCATCGATAACGTTGATCAAAAGGGAAACCTCCTTCAACGCCGGCCAGTCCTCAGGAGATCTCATCAATACATTATCCAGCTCACTCCACTCGTCTCCACGCTCATAGAATGACCGTTACCATATCACCAGTTTGATTGTTTCAACGGTGTTTTCGCCAACGATTTTCTCGAGCTCGTGGCACAAACCAGAGACCGAGACGCTGACGGACTCTTCATGACGATTTTTGATACGGATATCCCTCAAAGTGGGCAAGGAAGGCCTTAACATCGCGAATAGCCCCTCCAAAGCCAAATTAGACGAACTTGCAACACCTCGGACTACCAGAGTACATCGAATGAGTGATGAAGACAGGATGTGAGACATACCACATAAATCAACCTCACGGAGATTTGTGCAAAGCCCAAAGAGCTCCTTCATCGAATCGATTTGTGCAACTTCGGCCACAATTTTCTTCAATGACGAGAAATCAATTATGGGTTTTCTATCGGGTCGTCGGGCGTGACACAATCGCTGCACAAAGTTGACGCTGTTCTGCCTTTCTATTATTAACTGTTCAAGCATCACCGGCGTGGTGGGTAATGCCTCCAGAAACCTCCCAACATCAGTCGAACATTCTAAAAACCCAATCTGCAACCTTTTTAGATTGACACACCCTGCCAAATCTGCCAAAAAGAAGGTTCTCGATTCCGCATAGACTGATGTCGGTGAGTGTCGGAAAGTGGAGCAGAGGTAGGAGACCCTGTCGTGTTTGTGGTAACATCCAATCGAGCTGCCTACCTAGTCTGATGTAGCATATGCTTAGCGCCTGTAACTTCACCAATTTCTTGAACACGGACATCGCCGATGAAGACCATTTCTTTGTGAAAGTCTCCTTTGCGTCGATATGGTACACCATTTTTCGAATGTACACAGCTAGATGTGGTGATTTCGAGAGAAGGTAGTCGATGTCATCCGAGTCTCTGGTAGGAAAAGCGCTGGCCTGTCGTGGATTTAGAGTCACGGAGGCGAAAATATGATTTCTGCACAGTGGGAGTATGGAATGACAGACAAGAGCGCATGCCTTGGTTGAAGAAAGCCTGCTATCATCCTCGGCGGTTACTTGGTGGATGATCTCTCCTATTACTTCCAGAGGTAAGCTAGGATTGTTCGCCATTGGAAGGTGAAATGACTGTGACAGTCACGCCTTCAGACTTCCTTGCTTAGAGTCTCAGCCAAGTCTCGCTGAATTTGTCTTAGCAATTTAGCATAATATAGATAGTTCGAGAAAAGCTTACCGTCCCGCGACAAGGAATTGGACCGTGATGGGACTCGGATACTCAAGCAGGCAATGTTTAAACATTGAAGGGCTTCAATGTCTACGATGTCGCTCCCTCCTTTACACTAGCATGATATTACCATTGAGATGATACTCAGAATTTAAATTTAAGCGCTACCCTGTTGATTAAAATATCCTGGACTCCTGACACTGCACCAATGTTGACAAACTAATTCGCCAACTTGAATTTAAACTGAACTTGCTTGCTCTCCACTAGTTTGGTGAATTGAGTCACGATTGACCTCGTCATCATCCGTGTAATCCTCGACAACCTTGATCAAAAGAGAAACCTCCTTCAACGCAGGCCAGTCCTCAGGAGATCTCATTAATACATTGTCCAGCTCACTCCACTCCTTGAAACTTCGTATCTTAGACTTGCCGAAACGCTCTTTGTCTATGCTGTTACATAGATTGTAGTATCTGGTACCAACAAGGGTTAATCTCAACCCCAGCTCGTAGAGTACAAACCAGCCCAAAGTGTGGTCTGTATGCGCCTCAAGTTTTATAGCCGCAGCCAATCTTCCTTGCTCGTAAGCCTCGTAGTCTCAGCTGACTTTGTTTCATCTTAGCAATTTGGCACAACATGGACAGTTCGAGAAGAGTATAACTCAAACAGACCCTCCAAGAACAACTTTTGGATTGTGGCGGGCTCAAGCAGACAATGTTTAAAACATTTGATGATGTCGCCCCCCCTCCTCCACAGTGGATGACATTGTTACATCTATCTTACATCTGAGAGATATTAGAATTTAAATTTAAGCACTACCCTGTTGATTAAAAATTAAAAATCTCCTGGGTGACGCTGCACCAATGTTGACAAACTAATAGTATTCCACTGCAAATTTGAAATTTACTTGCTTGCTCTCCACCAGCTTGGTGAATTGAGTTGCAAGTAACCTCTTCAGCGGCTCCTCCAAATCATTTATCTGTGGTTTGTAATACCTGACAACGTCGATCGAAAGGGAAACCTCCTTCAACGCCGGCCAGTCCGCAGGAGATCTCATTAATACATCATCCAGCTCACTCCACTTGTCACTCCACTTGTCGAGTCCTCGCTTATAATCACGGTGTAAATCTCCCCATAATATCCCCAGTTTGATCGTTTCAACCGTGTTTTGGCCGACCATCTTTTTGAGCTCGTGGCACAAACCAGAGAAGGGGTCGTCTTGATCATTATTAATATGATGTTCCACACGGATATCCCTCAAAGTGGGTAAGGAAGGCCTTAACATCACGAATAGCCCCTCCAAACTCGAAGGATCGGCCCGACTTGAAATATGTCGGACTATCAGAGTACATCAAATGAGTGGTGGGGAAGACAGGATGTGAGAGACATACCACATAAATCAACCTCACGGAGGTTTCTGCAAAGCCCAAAGAGTTCTTTCATCGAATCGAGTTGCCCAACTTCGGCCACGATCTTCTTTAATGACGAGAAATCAATTATGGGTTTTCCATTGGGTCGTCGGGCGTGACACAATTGCTGCACAGGGCTGACGCTCCGCTTGTCTATCATTAACTGTTCAAGCATCACCGGTGTGGTCGGTAATACCTCCAGAAATCCCCCAACATCAGTCGAACACTCTAAAAACCCAATCTGCAACTTTTTTAGATTGACACACCCTGCCAAATCTGCCAAAGGAAAGTCCCGGATTCCGTATAGACTGATGCTGGTGAGTGTCGGAAGATGGAGCAGAGGTAGGAGAACCTTTCGTGTGTGTGGTGACATCCAATCGAGATGCCCACCTGGTCTGGTCACGGTGTAGCATATGCTTAGCGTCTGTAACTTCACCAATTTCTTGGACATAAGTGAGAGACATCTCTCCGTCGACTTGACATGGTACACCAGTTTTCGAATGTACACAGCTATATGTGGTGACTTTGAGAGAAGGTAGTTGAGACGATCTATGGTATGAAAAGGGGGCTCTCGCGGATTTAGAGTCACGGAGGCAAAAATATGCTTTCTGCACAGTGGGAGTATAGAATGACAGACCAGAGCGCAAGCTTTGATTGAGGAAAATCTGCTGTCATCCTCGGTGGCTACCGTGTCGACAATCATTTCTATCACTTCCAGAGGTAAGCTAGGATTGTTCGCCATTGTGAAGGCTGCAGCGCTGGAAGGCGAAGTGACTGTGACACACCGTTGAGGAAGGACCCTGGTATATGCTGTGGAATGTCCGATCCAAAACTGCCAAATTTCGGCACTTATGTACGTGCCATTTTTCGGCGGTTCCGTCCGCACTTCGGATCCGACCTACCTTTTAGACCCATTTCCGTCCGCAATACTGATCAGACATCTACAGGCTCGAGATCCGTCCTCATAGAGGATCGGACATAGAATTTAGGCCAAAATGTACGCATAAAACAGAAATGGACGAAAAAACGACTGTAATCAGGTCAGAGTAGGTTCTCCTCGTCCTCGCTATCACTCTCCAGAGCCTCTACAACAGTGTCTGTTGTATCTCCCACTGTTCCCGAACAAACCCCTTTCTGGAGCACCTGATCACACAACACCACACAAAGACGCCCTGGGATGAGTTGCACTATTCTAAATTCTAAATGGGCTATCGTCATCAAGAGCGACAAAGGGCGCGCCCACCGAGAGGTCTGGTCCAGGGAGGTAGATCATCAGGTGAGATGGGTGGTAGAGAATTTTTTGAGGCTCCCGTCAACAGCCACAAACGTACGCAAATGGGATCGGACCTCGCTACCGACTGGCCATTTATGGACCCAAAATGGATCGGACCTCTGGCCAAATTTCTCGCTTTCCGTCCGCACAAGGATCGGACATAGGCCGATTTTGGGACCCACTTCCGTCCGCATACGGATCGGACATCTGACAGCATATACCAGGGTCCTGTTGAGGAGCGAAAGTTTGAAATACATTTCCGCCAGGATCTACATATACCAAGAGAGCTCAACATCATCTGATCCCTCACTGGAGACTGTAAGCAGACATCACTGCAGCCGACAGCTTAGATAGTGGCGTTCGGGAGCTCCGGAATGGGCTTCTTGAGTGGAACATCGGCGTCAACTTGGTTAAACAGGGCCTTGGAAAGGAGGCCGGCATTGACAATGGCTTCGAGCAAGAGACGCATCCAAGTCTGGCAACCGTTGACCCGCGACTTCTTGTCGAACTGGACGGCATGTGTACTGGCCGAGCACGAAATACAGGTTCGACTTCATGGATATCTCGGAGTGCATCTTGACTTGGGGTGTGTGGAAACTGTAGTTGCCTGGCCCGCAGGTGAGGTGGATAATTTGAGTGTATTGACGATGGCTCTCATCAATCCCATTTGTCCAGCGGGGGAGGACGTGACGGTCGTTAGGGTTTTGCGCTATCAAGCTGTCTTCCTGGAGCACGATCTGCTTCGTACTGTCATCATCCGGGTACTCATCACCCCACAGGTCGGTGGCGCGACGACGAGCATCTCTAGGCTCACTTGCCCGCTTTTCACTCTCCGCTCAGCTTCGCAGCTTTACTCAATCTAACTGTGTGACCTTCAACTACCACCCCTTGGTTTTAGCCCACCTTCAGTCACAACGCTAACAGCAATGGTATGCCCTTGTCAGTTCCTCGATGTTGTCTACTCATTCCTCATCTTTTGCTCAGCTTGCTCCAGGTCCCTCGGACGTGATTCTATCTTCATCACCCAGCATAAAGGAGATTGTGAACCTGAAACGTCTTGATCCTAGTGAAATCAAACCCATCTCTAGATTTGCGCCCAGTGTTCTGGTCGAGTTCGGCTCGGACCGCGACGCTGAAGTCCGCGCGCCGCAGTTCGTCCATGGACGGCTTTCCGTTCCTACGCCACGCGTTTTACATCACGCCCCATTCACCAATGTCGTCGTCGATCCCTTGCACTGGAAGGAAGGCGTCTGGTATTTCTTCATGGAGGAATGCCCAGGCGTGCCTCAGGCTCTCGATGCCGTTATCGGTGGCATGTATCGCTGATCAGCTGCTCGCCATTCTCGACGAGATGCACTCATACACGAGCACGACGCTCGGTGCCGTCACCGGCGGTCCCTACAATAACCGGAACATGCCCTGCCCTTGGAATCCTTCACACGCATTTTCGAGCATCAAGGAGTACCTCGACTACTACCGTGACATATTCCTCGAATTCTGTGGACCCGAGTACGTGGACGAGTTATTCAGCATCTTCCCGACGGAGGGACAGGTTTACTTGACTCACGGCGACCTCCTCCCTCACCACATTCTCGTCGATGGGTCCAGGATCACAGCTATCGTCGACTGGGAGACGGCTGGCTATTACCCCGAGTTCTGGGAGTATTGCCGGATGCACGATCCGGGATGGATGACGCCTGCATGGGGACGTGTCCTCGCCCGCATGTTCCCAGGTCTGTGTCGGGAGAAGGAGATCAACGCTGTATGGCAGATCCTTTGTGATCTCCATTACAACAATCCGTACGTGGGATAGTGTAGCCTTTGTGAGTAAGTCCAATACATTGTGCTGCCGTCAGTGCATACTAATTATTCTGAACTAACCATGTAAATCGTCTGAACATGATCTTCGTCCACCTGACGCTCCGTTCTATCTTTTTCACTTGGGTTTGCTTGTTCACGATCTTGTTCGAATTTGTGCTTTCTTGGATCTAAATTCGAGAACTTGTTGTGTCTGTCTTCAATCAATTCAACGCCCAAGGACATTAAGACCAATGAGGATCCTGTACTTGGAGTCGATATGATATTTCTCCTACCAGCCTTTTTTAAATGTGTCTTTCGATGGGTGGATTTTGAGGTTAAAAGGGACCAACCTGCTTAGCCAACCAATGAAATTATGTCCAGACTATGTCCTCAAGTGTGTAGTGATTCCAAAGGAGAAGAAAAATCTCTTTTCATGATCCAGCATATTACGGGTGTCTTGCATACTAATCGTTTGCACACTGGCTTTTTGCTTGCAATGCACTCGGCACAACGAGGAAGAATAAGTTCAACAACTGTGTTTGTATTAAATAGCAAGTCAACAACGAATCAAATACTGATGAGGTAAATCATAAATTTCATTGTCCCTAGTATGATGGAGGATTGTAAGGGTGCTGGGTAGTGGGCATAGGATGGGCTCCATTAACAACATTTGCCGTTTGATGAGCTAACTTTTAGTGGGCTTGAGATACATGATAACCTCTGTTCTTTGGGTGTATGCGTCCCGCGGCGTTGACTGCCATTCCTTGGCCATTCCAACCAAGGATTGCTGCTTGGATTGAAATTTATCATTCCCTACCAATGAGTCGTTGGTCTACGTCGCAGTCACCTCGTTTTAATCCCCAGAACCTCGCTAGTCACAAATGCTCAGGGATTATGAGCAGGAAATGGCTGTGCCCATCGGATGAACCGGAATATCTTTTGTATTTATCAGTGTTATCATCATCCAATACAAATCTAAATAACTCCGACAGACGGCACCCTCGGCAAAGCGTATATGCAAAATGACAATATCATCCGGACAGAAGTCTGTACCTAATAGAAGCCACGCGCCCAAGGCCCGTTCAATAGATTAGTACAGCTCTCACCCCCTTACGACCACAAGCCATGACTCTCCCATCGAGTCCAACAAATGTAGTCCTCACAGAACGGTGGTCGACCTTTTACACTAGTCACGGTCGAGGTTCATACAAATATGATCCAAGGGTAAAGATGGAGGAAGACCGTAATCGCCTAAGAATACTTCGAGGAGATTGGTTAAATGTATTACGTGAAATACCAGCGGGGAGCAGTGATTGGCCGACGACCAAGATGGAACGGGACCAACTTATGGTATTGTTACGTTGGGATCCATCCAAGATGTGGAAGATCGCGAGAGGGCCCGAAATAGGCGCCCAAGATACAACTGGGAATAGCGTGAGTCATCTATGGTCTAGTTGTTTTGAGGTTTCGAACTGATATAACAGGCAAATGCATACACGACCTCGAGTTCAGACAATCATGCCACACAGAGTGATCAGGACGGGCGAAAGAGGAGGCCTGTAGAGAAGGGGGAGTTGGACCACACGACTCGATCGTTGAGGCCCAATGTTTTCCCATTTGCGTACATCCGTTCATTTTACAACGAGTCGGATGGAGCAAGTATGATACCAGGCGAGCTCAAGGTCTTCGCGTATGAACAATCACTAAAGCAAATCGACAATTTCTACGCGTGTGCCGCGAATTATGGCAAAAAATTGCAGGAGGCCCTCCAGAATTGTCGAAATGATCTCGAGGCGTCGAAGTTGTACGATGCATTCGAGAGGGACCACCAGGTGCTTGCAAACCGCCGAAATCGCGAATGGATCGCACAGGTGAATGATAAAATGAGAGAGTTGGGTATCACTGTGCCAAATGACACGGAGGATGACTTGGACGAGAATGAGCAACCAAGCAACCTGGAATTGGCTGCGGAGCTCTCAGAAGGATCAACTGAGACGCGATCAATAGTCGCTGAATCGAGTACTAAGATAACGGTGTGTCAGACCAATGTAATGTTCGTCAATCCTCACTCACGAAATCGAAAGGCCACTCAGGCGTCGTCATCAAGTACCATGAAACGAGAGTCGGTTCGTCCAATAGGTAGATCAGATGATAAAATGTCCCACCACCAATCCGAATCTGAGGTAGACACAAGGGCTCGTCGTCCACGTGGAGGTTCAAATGAACCAGAACAGCCCAATTCAGTCACTGCTCATGAAGTAAAAAGGAAGCTCGCATCGCGGGATGTGAACCAACATCTATCTCACACAGAGGAGCGACATTTCCGCCCGGAGTTTACAGCTCATCGAGGAGCCGGTGTTCCGGCTCCGAACCCCGAACGAACTCGTCCCTCTGGATCAGCTCTAGAAGACGGTTGGGACAACCATGTTACAGGTCGTCCAGTTACACCCCATCGAGAAGCCGGAACATCGGCTCCAAATCCCAACAACCTCCAATCTAGTCGCCCCGCTGGATCAGTCCCAGAAGACGTCTGGGATAACCACATCACAAGTCATCCAATCAGAAAACACGATGAACACAGCGAAATCTGGCAAAACCATTCTCCCAAAGCCGAGCTTGGCTTGAGGAACAAAGCCTACTATCGCTCAAACCATCCAGGGTGGAAGTTTTATAAAGACGTTGAAAGCCCACTTATGCGTGAACAATCGCCTGTCCTTGACGTTCCAGAAGATGCTTGGCGTCAAGGCAATAGAATTGCGGACAACCACTTTTCTGGTCCTGGGTTGATGAATAACGCTTCCTATCGAACAAATGATCCAGCAAGGGTTAGCAAGTCTGTTCAAGACGATGAAAGCTCACTTACGCATAGAAATCCGCCTGTTAATAACCCAATTCCTACCTCTCCACCACCCGGATACGATGCGAGGCCTCTACCCATGGAGGGAATGCTAGGATCAGCGAGCTCTAACCAGAGCGGTCCACGTCGATTTCATTCGAACTTCGGGGGTGCTCCTTTACGCGAGGAGACGAACTATGCAGGAAGGTCTGGTCCGGAGCCGCAACCTGAAGCCAGGCCTGCATATAATGAATCGAGAAATCCCACACCGTTATCAAATAATGAGATCCACGACTCACATCGACGTGCCCACCGCGTACCAAACTTCATGCCTCAAGACTTTCAGGTGCGAGAGCCACCTAGCACAACCGGGCATGGTCTCCACCAACCTGGAACACAGGTTCGTGATGTGCGCCCTGGCACAAGTGACGATTATGTGCCGGACAACCATGAAGCATTAGGGACAGGCCACAGACGCTACGACGGGGTGAGAAATTCGTATCCAACTGCGTCTCTGAGACGACACACACCCAGCTTCTCGTCGTCGAACGAAAAGCCTGTACGTTATGTAGCAAGCCCCGCAAAGACGCACTACGAATCAGGGACACGGCCGGAACCTGAGCAGCCATCCAAGAGCTTCTCTACAGCTGACGCAGTAAGGAACATGCCATCGACTTCGGGTTCAAATAGCCTACCTTCAAGGCAACAACGGCCTCATGGCCCAGCAGGTGTCTCATCGGCCCCGGGGCAGTCCAGCGGTTCAGCTCCATACCCAGAAAGAATTTCGCCGACGAAGCCGACAGGGAGCCAGGGTCCTCGACTACAACACCAGAAAGCCACGAATCGGCACAACGCCGAGGGCTGGCCCGGAGATCCTGCGAAAGTTGATGGAGGCCACAGTCGACAATTCCCTTCCACAAGTACAGAAATTGAACCGGATGATACGACACAAGATATCAATTGGCAGGCGTTCAACGGGATGTTGGAGCAGATGATTGAAAACTTATATGCTGGTGACGCGGAGCACCGTGGAAAATCATTTTCTCAGAAGATGGAGCACCCAAATCATATCGCCGCGGCGGCTGATGATCTCTCCGCCGAGGATGGAGATGCGAGTCTGATATCCTCTGATGAAAGTGATCTTACTGATAGCGATGAGTTGGAAAAAGAAACCGATGAATACGGTCCTATGGACAATCCATCAATATCGTCTGGTGTGAATATGAATAGGACAGTACCTTTTGCAGAGGACTCGAGGCGTGCAAACGTTGGTAAGGTTATTTTTCGGAGTGGTTTTTATGTTGATACGCATCGCTGAAACATGACTCCCTAGCCATGAACGGTAGCAGCTCTAGGACACAATCTGAGGGAAAGCCGTCCGTATCCTGGGGGCAAGTACATGTCTACAGCATAGACCCCGAAGCAGTCCAACAACGAAACAGGGCAACGCCTCAGGGGATGCAACCACGATCCGCACTGAAGAGGTGAATGTAGCTGGAACGTTAGGTCGGGCAAAGAGGCGCCTTCAGAGTGTATTATTGGAGAACATGTGTATTTGTATTCTTGCAACCAACAGACATTTCCATTCGAAGACTGAGGAGTTGGAGAGGTATGAAAGACGTAGGGCTGCCTGAAAGTTCATTGCAAAAGGATATAAATCCGATTCCAGTGCCTAAAATACCCCTCTGCACAAACCAAACCTCACTCCTGCCTCGACTGAATGGCTGTTATTTCACAGAAGCGGTTAAACTCTTGAGCTTCGTTTCACAATCAATGGACATGGAACTTAATCGATCAATCTTTTACCAAATCAGTCACCGTTTGATGATATGTATAGAGCCTCACCTTTCAGAATGTACGAATGGATGCAGCGTTGCGAATCCATATCCAGAAATATGGACCCGAGGCCATGGATGTGATAGACGAGAAACCAACGACGAATGATGAAAGAAAAAGCAGACAAAGAAAAAGCAGGCATGGGCATGAACGCTTGAACGGTTGTTCAGCTCATCTGTTTCGTGGCATACCAAGGAGGTCGATTTGAAGTGTTCATTGTTCAATTTTCGGAATGGAACACGTGATATTGATATGTTGATGTTGACATGACCTGTCATACTCAGGGGACACGCATCCGCGCTTTTAACTGAAAGCTAGTATTTTTAAACGTGCGTATATGTATAGTAAACTGAAGTATGTGATTGACGAACATATAAGTAGTTTCACAGACATCCAGAGCATCATATACCGTGATGAAACATCAATGCAGCTAACCAGAAAATGAAAATAAGATGGGCATAGAATGAACGTACAGGGACATTTCAATATGGTTGACGAGTAACTGAATTCACATCTTTCCAACCTTTTACAAGGGTACGACGGATGCTGGCCAAACCTGGCTCAACACCTTTGTCAGGTAACTGGTATGCCGTGTCACTCTCAGTGAGTTCTAGGGCACTGCGTTGATCAGACGGAGCAAATGGTTTGTTCCTAACATAACTAGGGTTAGCAACTCCAGTCCGAGGGCAGAAAGCTTGTTTGCTTACAATGCGGTGAAGATGAACTCCGATGGGTTGGGGTTAGTGTGCTATGAAAAACATGTTGCTTGAGAATTACAGAAATTACTGCAAGATGGATCGGATGAAGTCTTACCGCTGTGATCAAGTGAAGTTCTCGTTGAATAGCTGAACAGAAGTAGTCCAGATCTACCCAGGCATGTATGAATACAACATTCATGTATAATCACGTGTCAAAAGACGTACCAAGATCATTTAAATCGTAGTTGAAGGGGTTTTCGCTGGGACAACATGGTTAGAAAACATTGCATAAGCCGCGGAACAAGAACAGCTCTCACATTTCTTGTCCAATTTCAAGGAAACCAAGGAGCAGGAAAGAAGTAAAGGCAGTTGCTGGGATGGTGATAAACCCAAAAGAGATCCAGAGTTGGAACTAAATATGATCGATAAGGAAAAAGCAAAGGGAGAAGCAAAGGGATGGCGCGCACGGGTAGGAAGAAGAGATAGATCCTATAAAAATAAAATCGGGTTAGAAAGATTCCTCAGGTAAGGGACTTTGGAAGGTCATACCAGAGGGACATTCGGAGATGGGCCTGGTAGGCGAATGGCAAAGGCGTGTTGCAGATACGTTCCAAGTTCGACAAGGTATCCTGAAGGCTAGTCAAATTTGCGGTTAACCCGGTGGCGATAGCGGGTGAAATCAATTGATAGCGCATGCACCCTGAGGATAAAAATCAGATACGAAAACGCAGATGCATAAAAAGCGACGCACAGGCAGTGTAGCTATGGTAGCCAAAAAAAAAAGAGAAAAAGTGTACGAACATCAGAGTTTATTTCAAAAACTGATTTTCCCAATACTTACTTGGACAAAACGAGAATGATTTCCAAAGGTATGTTACTCTCGACGTATTCGATGTAGGCCTTCTTCCTCTTGTGCTTCGCACTGTGAGGCATGCGGAAAACTTTGTGGCCCAGCCATTTGAAGAAACGCAAAAGTGGAATTAAATCAAAGATGGAGGTCGTGGGGGGATTCCTGGCAGGTTTCAAGTCATGCTCGCTTTCTGCCCGAGGAAGCGCCTTTTCAGGGTCAAATCCATTACGAGCTCGCATGGAAGCCATCATTTTGCCTTGAGAGTCAGGAGTCTGGTCTCGCCCCAATTCAGTAGCAGGTGTGTCAACCATCCGGCCATCATCGCCGTCATCCTCATGCCAGATGGGAAGCTTCTCAGAGTGGTCGGGGTTCCCGTTGGCGTATTTGGGTAGGAAAGAGATCAATGGATAAAGATCTTCGTAATAGGGACCTCTTTCGTCACGCAAAAAGTGCTATAATGGTCGTGTGGCCTATAATTAGAGAACTTGAATGGCAAGTAGTACTTGAAGCATACCTTGACTGAGACTGAGAATGCAATGATCTTTAAAATCGGAAGTCAGGTTATGTTATCGATGGTGAAGAATATGGCTTACAAGATTGATCATAGTTTTTTTTTCAATGATGTTCTCAAGTGCCGTAGCTCTTGAAGCTTCCCCCCCCTTAGGACGATCAACAGGAACGTGGATCCAAATCTTTAAGACAAGTATGATTAGGATTAGTTATCTGGCCAATACCGAACTAACTTACCTGTTGTGACAAATTTCGAGACGCTGTGATGATATTTGTCCACATTTTCCTTCCATCTTGATACCTAGAATCAAAGTTAAAGATGCTGCAAGGTTTCTGTTCGCAATCTTACTCACCTTTCATATGCTGATGATGTTCGAAAAGAAATGACCAAACCGAGAACGGTACCCAGGACGGTGAGCAGTGTAGTTGGAACACCCAGGTGATGAGAAGTTTTAGAGGAGACCAGCGACACCACTATTCAATAATAAAAGTCAACCGCACAGTTAAGATACAACGGTTTACAAGAATACTTACTGGTCGCGATGAGCGTAAAAAAGGTAACTTCTGGCCAGATATCGTTGATCACGGTGGCTTCGAATTTTTTGAGGGTTAGCCCGCCTCGAAAGAGGGGATTTGAGGCTACCATAATATCAGCGACGAAGAAATATTCAATGAATGTAGGTCTGTGCTGGTGGTATAAGGGAAGCAAGGCAGGGGGATGTTTTATTTATGCCGTGCCCAGGCAACGTGTTTTATGTAAATAGGCCATCATTTTTTCCATCAGGGTCGGTGTGACGAAATGCACCCTCGTTTTCACGGAGATCTCTTGAACAAGTTGAAGCTCGGCGCTTTCTGTTCGCCGCTTGTCAAGGAAGATAGATTATCTTTTGTTTTAAAATTTGGGATCATTCTCTTCAGCGCTCACAACCAAGCGGTGATCGTTGATACCATGACAGATTGGCGACATCCATCGGAGTATCTACTTCAATCATGCCCAAAAAAAAAGGTGGCTATGTCCCCTTGTTGTCTTGTGAACACCGACTCGCTGATTTTAACTGATTTGGCTATGCTTTGGAAAATCCAGTGGGCTCCAGTGGGCCATAATCTAGTGGCAGAAGACCCGCTAGTGGACAGATCCTGTCTCTGAAATGGCTTAGCTACATATGTATTAAGCTGACAATTAAACGCCGCGGCGCCTCGACAGTGCCTTTCTGGTCAAGCGCTCAATCTATGGCCGTTCCTTGAAAGCTTACTGTGCTGCAGCCTGCAACTGCTCTGCGATAACCACAAGATTACTGACTTAGTGTCAATGAGGCTGCGGCCTGCGCACAAGTTGAGGGTATGACGTAAGGCGCACAGCCACACCTATTGATAAGATCAGAGACCTCTGCGAAACTTGCGCAACACAGCGCAACACATCCCTTAACCCTGAACTGTTACTATGGAAGCCCTCAAGCTGCAAAAGAAGTACCCGGAAGTCTCTAGAGACCAGATGTTTGATCTGATCAACCGTTTCAAGTACGCAATTCACAACTCTTACAACTTGTAGACTATATTTCTCACCCACCATTTGCAGTTCTTTGCACACCGACACGCCGGGAAGAGTTGACAAGTCTGCTGTTCTACAAGCTATTCAGTCGACTGGACAATCATACGATGTTGCCCGGGAGACGTTGAAGCGCGTTAGTGTTGATGCCAGTGGCAAGGTGGAACTGGAAGACTGGGTTGAGGTAGGCTCAAGGGAAGCGCTACCTGCATGATTGGCACTGAATTTTCCGCAGCTCAATGTCAAATTGCAATCGCAATCCTCCACTTCGATAAAAACGAAAGCTGGAAAGGTGACCGTACAAGGATCCAACTCTAATGTTAGTCACACCATCAATGAAGACGAGCGAGCCGAGTTCACAAATCACATCAACATGGTGCGTAAGGTTAATTTCATCGGTTATCTAGCTTCCCTGATACCCCTAAAAGGTGATCGAAAACGATCCAGATGTTGGAAGTCGTTATCCTATTCCAACTGATACCATGCAACTTTTTGATGAGTGCAAGGATGGACTGATCCTTTGTAAACTCATCAATGACTCCGTTTCTGACACGATTGATACGCGAGTTCTCAACAAACCACAACCACGAAAGCCTCTGAACGCTTTCCAAATCACTGAAAACAACAACATCGTTATTACGTCCGCTAAGGGTATTGGATGCTCTGTGGTCAACATTGGATCTTCTGATCTCTCGGAGGGTCGCGAGCATCTTATCCTCGGTCTCATTTGGCAAGTCATCCGAAGGGGTCTTTTAGCTCAGGTTGACATCAAACTCCATCCTGAGCTGTACCGACTCTGCGAGGACGGAGAGACTATTGATGATCTCCTACGACTAACCCCTGATCAAATCCTTCTCCGCTGGTTCAACTATCATCTAAAAGCTGCTGGATGGAAGCGCAGGTTCGTTTGTTCGAAGCGATCATGACGTCATGCTCACCCTTGGTTCAGAGTTAACAACTTTAGCCGCGACGTTTCAGACGGTGAAAACTACACCATCCTACTCAACCAACTGAAACCAGAACAGTGCTCTCGTGCTCCTCTCCAAACGAGCGACCTGCGAACTCGCGCCGAACAAGTTTGTATATCTATTTCCTCTGACTTTTATTCCGCTTACATCACTTGCAGGTTCTTCAAAACGCTGATCGAATCGGATGCCGAAAATTCTTGACGCCCTCATCACTTGTTTCGGGAAACCCTCGCCTGAACCTTGCATTCGTTGCCAATCTCTTTAACACACATCCAGGACTTGAACCTCTGGACGAGCAAGAAGCCAAAGATTATGGTCAAATAGAGGATTTCGACGCAGAAGGCGAACGCGAGGCTCGCGTCTTCACTCTTTGGCTTAACTCTCTGGGCGTTGAGCCGGGCGTCTTCAATTTCTTTGAAAACTTGAAGGATGGATTGATCATTCTTCAAGCATTTGATAAGATCCTTCCTGGAAGCGTTGTTTGGCGAAGGGTTTCCAAACCGAAAGAGGGCGCTGGGCCTGCTTCATATGCTAGTGGCGGTGGTGGGGACGAAGGAGATGAGGGCGCTGATATTGGCGTCACCCCTAACCAAAGCACTTTATCTCGTTTCAAGGCTGTGGAGAACACAAATTACGCAGTAGATCTTGCCAGGCAGAATGGAATGCACATGGTTGGCATCCAAGGAGCGGATATCGTTGATGGGAATAAGACTCTCGTTCTTGGCCTCGTCTGGCAGCTTATGCGGTATGATCCTGATCTTATCCATCGCCTACCTATGCTCATATCCACCCTTTCAGAATGAACATTACAAAAACCCTATCTGCACTATCAAAATCTGCAGGTGGAAAAATGACGGATATGGAGATGCTAAAATGGGCGAACACGACCGCGCAAAAAGGAAAATCTGGAGTTCGACCCATTCGTTCTTTCAAAGATCCTTCTATCACTACTGGATTATTCTTCCTTGATCTTCTTGACGCTATTCGTCCTGGTATTGTTGACCCATCTCTCGTTATTGCTGTCGCGGAAACTGGCGACTATGAAGAGAGGAGACAAAACGGTATGTTTCTTTTTGTTTTTAAATTACCATGGAGATATTTCTGAACTTTGATCATTTCATCTAGCTAAATTGGCCATTTCAATCGCGAGAAAGATGAATGCTCTCATTTTCTTAGTGCCCGAAGACATCGTAGATGTTCGACCTCGACTTGTATGTCTTGCTCTCTTCTTCTGGATGTGGTTCTTCAATTAATCTCGTGCCCACCTAGATTCTTACTTTTGTTGGAAGTCTTATGAGCATCGCACAATAATTTCGGCTCGATTTTGTTATATATTGTTCCGAATAATCTTTGGGGGTGAAACGACCCAGTTGGAATGGAAGTCTGTATGTATCAAGATCGTTCTGGGCTAACCGCGTTCAACATTTTTACTATTTGATTAATAACCGAATTCAATAATAAGCTGTTCTACTGTTCCACCTGCTCATGATCGAGCACTACATGTGTTAATATATATGTGTGTCAGAGAAATTCCCCAGATGCTTGTTACATAAATGTCGTTAAAAACGTCGCGGCTACTGACCCTTTTTTTTCGGGCTCTTTCCTTCCATGTATGTCATAATATGATTGATTCCTATTCAACTCGTACCAAGATCGTCCACGTTTTGAGAGGTGGCTTAGTTGAGCCTACTTCTTCAACGTTGATCGATGTTTTCGTCACGTGCCTATGTTATTCTGTGCTCTGATTTATGTAATTAGATCTACTGGTGTTCTTTCAAAAGAAAATTGAGGATATTTTTTTTTTGTAATATGTTAAATATCTAAGTTGTGGGTACTACTTTCCACGAAACAAAGCCTGGAACTGACCAGCGAGAACATAGAAATAGTTTCGGTGACTGATTGTCACATCAGCCCAAATAAACAACAGCGTGACAGAAATGGAGTTGGCCGTTTCATTTGAAAACGAATGTAGATTCTCGTTAGTGTTCTCAACCTTCCATGTCAATGGGAGTCGCATGTCGTCCACAATTCCATCGAAAACAAGGAAACAAAAACACTGTGACTGGGTCTTCAATTTTAGGACACGATATGCTAGCTCTGACGACTCCCAGTCGGGCTCTGAGCCGGACGACCAAGAACTAGCTACTGCCAAGATTGGAGCCAGTCGACTGCCCATCAATGATTTGGATCTGTCGACACGGGAAGAACACGTCGCATATAAACCAAATCCGTTTAGTATTGCGAAAATAAATGCTGCCTATCGTCCTACTAGTACCAACTTTCCTTCCAGCTCGTCTAGTTTCCCTGAATATGCGTATATATTACCTGTAAAAGCCTCCCATCATGATGCGCAGACGTTATCAAAAACATCACAATCTCGTGCCTTTGCTCCTGCCCAACTCTTGCCTGATATGTTGCAGAACCAGCCCAAATGTACTGAAAATCGTCTTTCTGGCTTCTCATCGTTTTCGTCTCCGGGTCATCCATATGACGATGTCCCTTTGGGTTATGATTCACGCATTCTCTATACCCAGACTTACTCATCTCCGATACAGCTTGCTCGCAAAAGCCCATTCCGTTCATGTTCAACAGTTGCTCAACCTTTTTCAAGGCAAACTATGGAAACGGGTTTCGTACCGCCTTTTCTTAAGCCTTTCGACGCGAAAAGGGTCTCTGAGAGATTCGTCCTCTCTTGTGTTCTCTTCCTATTCTCGATATCAAGGAGGTGCATTAGAGCCTTCGTCTCCTATTGTCAAGATCAAAGATCAATGTGACCATTCTCTACAATTGAAATCGGTTGGCGACTATGTAGTTCGAGCAAACGAAACTTCCTCTGAATTTCCCCGGCATCAACCACCTTGCGAGAAGGTGAATACCCGATGATTTGCCCTCCAGTTTCACACAGGTGAGATCACATCCAAAACGTGACACGTCTCAGTACTCTATCGAAGATCCTGATGAAAGCTGGACCATGCTTCCACCGAGAAAGAGGAGAAAACCATTGTTTCTTTCTTTCTTTTTCATTTCTCCCCAATGCCACACCATTATTAGCCATTTAGAGTAGCTACAGTATTTAAAATACAGACTTGTTTCTACCAGTCACCTCAGTTGTTTGACATGCAAACACTGAGGTGAGATATTCTCTATTTATAGTTTTCCTTATCATCTTTACTTACTAGTTATCTAGATTCTGTTAGGGCAACTGTGACACTGACTTAGTCAAGCTAGCAGGGGATCCAAAGAGGAAAAGATGGGGATCCCTGCTAGGCTGGGGGTGTTTAAGTACTAATATGGACATAATGGAGATATAAAATAAATAAAGGAATGATACAATAATAATTAATTAATTAAATAAGAAGTGGTGTGATGTGAAAAATAAAAATAAAAGATGGAGTGAATCGGAGAGTCGGAGTCGGAGCGGAACTACAGGGTTCTGGGGTAAAGCGGTGACAGAAGCGGAGTTGGATGGAAGGTCAGAGGTCATCGGAAAGGCGGGGTGTATGATTCTAAGGTTGAGGTTTGGGTTAAAGTCGGGTGTCCCCTAACAGATTCTACATCTAGTTTTCTTATGGGTTATGGGCCCTGCACATAAAAAACTCATTGAAATTCCTGTGCCTACAATGCACTGCTGGCAGCAGGTGGTGCTTCCATTGGAAAAACCTATTTTTTAGAAATGTTTTGTCATTTTGGATAACATTTTTCTCAAAGTTACACTGAAATAATTTCCTTATAAGGCAATTATTTCAGCAAAACATTTCTAAAAATAGGTTTTCCAATGGAAACACCACCTGCCACCAGCAGTGATGTCTACTGAACTACCTCACTCTCTGATCTACATCCAGACTCACTAATTTCTCTGATTGCCAAAGAATCTGAGCACCAAAAAGCACAGAAATTGGTGTTGGCAAGGAGTCAGATCCAAAGATGATGACAAAGATGAGGCTATGTATGTCAGCCCTGGGTCTTCAAAGGGGAAGGACAGTAAAAGCAAAAGGGAGGTCTCTGTTGGAATTGAAATGAGGAAGGTCACTACAGTAAAAAATGTCCTAAGCCTAAAAGATCAGGAGAAAAGAGACTCAGCAAAAGGAAAAGGCAGTGCTAACATTGCTGTGGAATCCAATTCAGAAAGTGAAGGGGCCTTCCATGATGGAGCCTGGCTTGGATGACATCATGACCCCCTCCTGTCTGTCACAGATTCATTGGACACTAATGGCAAAAACTATGACAGTCCAGATCTTGAAGATGGTGATTAGTTTTTGGAAATAGAGGAAGATAAAACTGATGGGGAGGAATCAGTGTTTATAAATGAAACTACCCCTGGTGATGCACCTATCAGAGCTGAAGTCTATGACTCTGGGTGCTACCACAATAACCCTCTATCATGACAACCTTGATGATTTCACCAAAATTCCCCCTCACCCATTCCATGCTGCAAAAAAAAGAAGTGTCAAGGCAATAGGCATTGGAAAAATGACTATAGACATACAAAATGGTCTTGAAACCTCAAAATTGCAGCTGATGGAAGTCCTATACTCTCCTGAGGTTGGATATACCCTTGTATCTATTGGGAACATTGATGATAAAGGGTTTACTATGACTTTCAGAGGTGGAAGATCCATCATAACTGGTCCAGGTTGGAGAAGTCCCTAAAAATCATAAGGGCTATACTGTGTTGAGCATCACCCTGAAACAGAAAATGTAGCATTGGAAGACATCACCTTATATCAACTTCACCACTGAATGGGGCATATATCCACTAAAACCACTTGAAAACTTGTCCAAAATGGTCACTACAGCTTCTGGTGAATGTTATAGCAACTATTAGTATAAGCTTGCACTTGCATTCAGTGCTGGGCAAATAGACCAGATAGCTAGGATCCTTATATAAGAATACTAAATGTATAATCTCAGTGTTTGTGTGCCAAATGACTCTATTGTATAAGTACCTAAATGTATAATCTAGATGACTCATAAGTAAAAGGTAATGAGAGAATGGTAAAGAGTATCTCACCTCAGTGTTTGCGTGCCAAACAACTGAGGTGAGTAGTAACTATGGGTCTGTATTTATACTAGATATTCTAACTACTCTATATATGGTTTATAATGGTTGTGGCATAAGAAATAAGCGAGAAAAGGAATAAACAATGAGATATGGAAATGTGGCCCGGCCACATTTGGGTCGATGCCCGTTGCTCACTGGAGCAATGGGGCTCGTGTACGTTTGCTATTCCAACACTCCCCTTCAAACCAATACAAGCCCAAGCTCATTTGCGAAGTGTTTGACTTTCAGTGATGGTAAGGCTTTGGTGAGAGTATTGGCAACCATTTCATTGGTAGGGCAATAAATTAGACAAAGTGAGCCGTTCTCGACGATCCAGCAGATGAAGTGAAAATGAATGTCAATATGTTTTGTTCTCGCATGATACTGATGGTCTTTAGTAAGCACAATGGCTGACTGATTGTCGGAAAAGAGAGTGGTAGCTTTGAGAGGGGTGCCAAAGAGCTGAGTGATGAGCGAGCGAAGCCAGAGGGCTTCTTTTGAGGCGTATGTAGCTGCAATATACTCACTTTCGGTAGTCGACAGTGAGATAATTTCCTGCCGTTTAGTGCTCCAGGAGACGGCACTGCCATGTAAAATGAATGTGTACCTGGATATTGCATGGTGATCTTCGGCCATGTTTCCATCAGCATCCGCATATCCCACTAAGTCCTTTTGCTGTCCTCCATACGACAGCCATAAGTCCTTCGTACCTTTTAAGTAACGGAAAATCTTTTTTACAGCTTCCCAATGAACATTTCCGGGGTTCTTGGTGAAACGCGAGACGGTTTGGACGGCATATGTGATATCGGGTCGAGTACCTAATGAGGCATACATCAGGGTTCCCACAGCTTTGTGATAGGGGATATTTTTCATTTTTGCTATTTCTTCCGTCGTTGATGGTGACTGAGCCATTGTTAACTTGATGGAGGTATCCATTGGAAGTGAGACAGGCTTGACATCTTCAAAGCCAAATCGTCGCAAGGATGACTCGATGTAGGAGCATTGGGAGAGATGGATGGTTCATTGTTCTTGATTTCGAATAATTTCGATACCTAGGATCCAGTGAATTTCACCAAGGTCGGTGATTTTGACGTGCTTTGTGATTTCAGTCTTGAATCTTGTGATTAGGTCCAGTGACATTCCCACAACTGTGCAATCATCAACATGCACAAGGACAATCATCAAGATTTTTCCCTTCCTTCGATAAAACACCGCTTGGTTGACTTCGCATCATAAAAAGCCTAGCTTTGTCATGATCTCGACTAGTTTTTGGTACCATCTTTGTCCTGACTGTTTGAGGCCATATAAGGTCTTTCTTAGCTGGCAGACCTTTCTTGGGGATTCTGGATCTGCATATCCTGGTGGCTGTCGCATATAGATGGTTTCTTGCGAGGTGAGTACTCCATTTAAGTAGGCGCCTTTTATGTCGATTTGATGTATTTCGTAGTCCTCAACTGCTGCAATGGCTAGGACCGCTCGAATCGATGCTAAATGAGCAACCGGCATGAAGGTGTTGAAGTAGTTGATACCCGGTACTTGCGAGAATCCCTGGGCTACGAGTCGAGCTTTGTACCTTACTACATGCCTGGCTGCGTCTTTCTTGGCCCGAAAAACCCATTTTGAACCGACTATGTTTGCATTTGAAGGTGCGTCCGTCAGTTCCCATGTTCCGACTGTTTTTAGAGTCGCTAATTCTTCTTGTATAGCTTTTTCCCATAATGGCCAATCGGGATGGGATCTCGCCTCTTTCAGCACTTGTGGTTCCAAGGCTTCCACTTCACTTATCTCTGCTGCTAGCGAGTATCCTTCAGAAAGATCAATTGCCAACATCCAATCATCTTCCTCCCCTTCAAACGCAGCACTAGTGGATTCTTCAGGAGCTGGTAGCTGGATCCCAGATGTGATTTTGGGTCCTTTAGGTAAGTTTGAAGCTACTGCCTTTCCAGATAGAATGTCTCTGACTCGTTGTGTAGGTTTTCGTGCTCATTTTGGGCGAATTTTGGCATCAGAATGGCTCTCTTCAGCCTCGGATTGGGGTTCACTGGGTATTGGAGGTTTATTGGTGTTGGGATCGGGTGTTTTGATTATGGCTAGAGGTTCATTTGTCTTCGTTTCGAATCCATCCCATTCCTCCCCTTTGAGACGAGAGACTGACAAATTTGTTCTGTCATAATAGACATTTTGCTTGGTACTGACTGTTTTCTTGTCAGGCCAATAAATCTGTACACCTTTCGACTCATCTGATATCCCCATCCACCTCCCCTCTTGTACCCTTCCTCCTAGCTTGTCCCCACCTTCAATCCTCACCCATACCTTTTCACCCCATTCACGCACTTCGCTCAAATTTGGCTTCTTTCCAAAAGCAGCCTCGAAAGGAGTTTTTCCCTGTATGGCTTTCATAGGGGTACAATTCATCAACCAAACGACATGATGTGCCGCTTCGCCCAGTACTTTTCTGTCCCCCACCAGATCTGATCAGATCTGATCAGAATTGGTCAGAACTACTCAGATCTGATCAGATCTGATCAGAATCTGACCAGAACCGCTCAGAATCTGAGCAGTTCTGAGCAGTTCTGACCAATTCTGGTCAGATTCTGAGCAGATCTGAGCAGATCTGAGTAGTTCTGACCAATTCTGATCAGATCTGATCAGAATTGCAATACTTATAAGTCAATTCCTACTAACTCATATTTTTTCTAAAATTTCTAACATATTAATTTAAATTTAAATTTAAATGGATTAATTATACATTTTGAGGTGGGATTAGTTACTAGTACATTAGAATAACAAAATACATTAGTTGATATCAGAGAAATGAAATCAAAATACTAAGTGGTCAAAATGAGTGGGTAGAGTGGGTGTGAAATGAATGGGCAGGTGGTAGAAAGGGGGGGTGATGGGTGCAAAACGGGGGTGATGGGTGTAAAAAAGGGGTGATGGGTGCAAAACGGGGGTGATGGGCGTAAAACGGGTGTATGTGGGTGGTCGAAACGGACGACGACGAGGAGGCATCGCCGTCGTCGTTCGTCGTCCGTCATCATCGTCGTTGTCCGTCATCGTTGTCCGTTGTCCGTTGTCGTTGTCCGTTGTCGTCATCGTTGTCCGTTGTCGTCATCGTTGTTTGTCGTCATCGTTGTCGTTTGTCGTTGTTGTTGTGGCTTGTGGTTTGTCATCGTTCGAAAACTAATTAAAAAAACCCCCCTGGTGAAAGGGGGGGTGGTGATGGTGTGTCGAGGTTGAGGCATGGTAGTAGTGGGGATCTGGTGGTAATTAGTAAGGTAGAATTAAAAATAAAATAAAAACAAACAAAAACCCCCTCGAGAGGGGGGGGGTAGCCGTCACCGCCGTCGTCCGTCGTGTTGTACGTCGTTGTAAGCCGGTGGGTGTCGTTTGTCGTCGTCACATTGGTCGTTCGTCGTGATACAGGTCGTGTGTTGTTGTTGTACGTGTGTACGCGTCGTGTGTCGTCGTCGTGCGTGTCGTACGTCGTACATGGCCTAATACAACATGTTAGTAGTCAATTAACATAAAATGAAGTAAAAAAATACCCCCCCTGGTGAGGGGGGGTTACCGTTGCACGTCGTCATCGTCGTAGTGTCGTACATTGTTGTGGTGGTGTCGTACGTTGTTGTTGTTGCTCGCTATCGTTGTCGTATGTCGTACATGACTATTGTAAGTCGTTAGTAATGAATTAAGATAGAATAAAATAAAAAATACCCCCCCTCACCAGGGGGGGTTACCGTTGTTACATGGCTGTCGTCGTTGTGCTGCCACTGTCGTTCGTTGCCGTTATTCGTTGCCGTTATTCGTTGCTGTTGTTGTGTAGTGGGTATTAGCATATAATGGGGGTCGATAAAATAATCGACTTACCTTTTTATGACCACAGACGATGCTGTGCATCGTCTGTGGTCGTCGTTACTGGCCGTGTGACGGTGTGAGAGACAGAGAACGAAATCAACATTACTTGTGCAAGTCACATGTGATCACGTGATCACACCCCTCGCACTGAACAAAATACACAATTTTGATGGCAACAAGGTCATTGCCATCTAATCTCAATATAGTGCTACTTGACATATTACCATAATTATATTATTTTTCTAGTAAACTCAAGTGGTTCATTGCTGATCTCACTTATTTCTGCTCGGAAATGGTCAGATTCTGCTCGGAAATTGGTCAGAATTAAATCTGATTAGATCTGATCAGATCTGGTATTTCTGATCAGATCTGATCAGAATCTGGTCAGAAAAATTGGCTCTATTACTGCCATTTGGGCTTGTAAAAATTCTGACCGGAATCTGATCAGATCTGACCAATTCTGATCAGATCTGATCAGATCTGGTGGATCACAGCAAAGACCTCGCTTCGCCCCATAAGGTCCTCGGAAGGTCGCTGGAGTGTAACAAGGCACAAATTTGCTCTACTATTGTTCAGTCTCGACATTCAGCAACTCCATTATGTTGAGGTGTATTGTGTATGGTGAGCTTCTGTTCAGTTCCTTTGGACTTGAGATAGACGGTGAACTCCTTTCCTAGGTATTCTCCGCCTTGGTCAGAGTGTAGGATTTTTAATTTGGCATCTAATTGATTTTGAGCCCAGGCTTCATACTGTTTGTACGTTCCAGCAGCTTCGTCCTTCTTCCGGAGGAGATACAGGTGAGTTAACTGTGTGAAGTCATTGGTGATATAATAGCGTTTTCCACTTTTAGTTTCTATTGGAGCTGGCCCCCAGAGGTCAGAATGGATTTCTCCACCAAACATTGTTGCTCGTTCGCCACCTCGTACTTTTTGGACCGGTTTTCAAGTCGATTTCGCATAGATACAAGACTCGCAAAAAATGGGGTCGCCGGTGCCAGTTGTTTCAAGTCGTACGCCAGTTACCAGGCCGTTCGTAACAAGTTTCTGGGCAATTTCAGGGGATATGTGTCCCATTCGGCAATGAAGCTGATCCAAGGTGATGTCTTCTGTCGCTACATTCACTGTCTCAGGGTGATGCTCAACATGGTACGGTCCTTTTCAATTCTTTGGGATTTCTCCAACCTGTTTTCCATCTGGCCCAGTTATGATACACTTTCCACCCCCAAAGGTCATTGTAAACCCTTGGTCATCAAGGTTTCCAACCGAGACAAGGGTGTATCCGACTTCAGGAGAGTATAAAACTTCCATAAGTTTCAATTTCAAGGTTTCAAGACCATTTGGTACGTCTATGGTCATTTTTCCCATACCTGTTGCCTTGAAACTCTGTTTGTTCGCAGTGCGGAATGGACGAGGTGGGATTTTGGCAAAATCATTGAGATCATCATGATAGGGAGTGATAGTGGTAGTGCATCCAGAATCGTAGACTTCGGCTTGAATAGGTATGTCTCCAGATTGGGTTTCGTTGATAAAAGCTGACTCCTCTTCAGAATCGTCGCTATCCATATCAACTTCATCTTCACCTATTTCCGAGAACCAATCCCCTTCCTCGAAATCTGGGTTGTCAAAGGTTTTGCCATTGCTTTCCGAGGAGCTGACACTAAGGAGATCAGGAATATCTGGGATCGATTTGAGGTCCGGTTCCATCATGAACGCTGCATCGCTTTCTGAATCTGATTGTACAGCAGTGTTAGCACTGCCCTTCCCTTTCACTGAGTCCCCTTTTTCTTTCTGCTTCTTTGGCTTTGGACACTTATTACTATAGTGACCCTCCTCTCCGCAGTTCCAACAAGTACCACGACATTTCTTGCCTTTGCTGCACTTTCCTTTCGAAGAACCTTGGCCAACGTACATGGCTTCGTCCTTGTCGTCATCTTTGGATTTTCCACCATGCCATCGTGACCGTTGTGCTTTTTGGCGCTCAGACTCTTCAACAATCAGCAAAATTAACAAATCGGGAGCTATTGTTTTCATAGAGGCGTATAAGCGAGCTGATGCAAGCTGAGATGATGTGAAGTTGGCAAGCACAATAGGTAGTGATGATATGATGGTAGATCGGTAATCTTTTTCATCAATTTCCACACCAACTGATGCCAATTTTTCTTTTTCCATCCATAGACCAGCCAAGAATTCGCGGACGCTAACCTTTGGTGAGTACTTGGATTCCAAGAACTTGGTCCGTAATTCAGTCTGCGCATAGGCTCCCTTTTCGGTGTACTCGGTCACGATCGCCTCCCAATGTTCCTTAACTGTCCATTTAGTATGGACTCGCATCAAGGTTGAGTCAGGTATTTTCTGAGTAAGCAGAGATTTTGCAGATCGTTCGTTTTTATCCCATTGATCAATTGCTGATGCATCGTTTACAGTGGTTGTGGTACCATCAGCACCAGTGACAAGGATAGCAACAGCAACTGGGCGCGGTGTCGTTCCATCAAAATGCCCCCAGAAGCCTTTCGCTTCAATTGCATCTTGAAAATGGACCGAGAATATTGCCCAGTTCAGGCCAGTGTTGTCAAGTTTGGGAATAGACGAGGGCAAGGAGTCAGACAATGAGGTAGTAGCAGTGGACATGGTAGACAGAGGTGATTTCGCAAGGATATGACGAGTTTAGTTTGCACAGGGGGCGGGGCCCATAACCTATAAGAATACTAAATGTATAATCTCAGCATTTGCGTGCCAAACGACTATATTGTATAAGTACCTAAATGTATAATCTAGATGACTCGTAAGTAAAAGGTAATGAGAGAATGGTAAAGAGTATCTCACCTCAGTGTTTGCGTGCCAAACAACTGAGGTGAGTAGTAACTATGGGTTCGTATTTATACTAGATATTCTAACTACTCTATATATGGTTTATAATGGTTGTGGCATAAGAAATAAGCAAGAAAAGGAATAAACAATGAGATATGGAAATGTGGCCCGGCCACATTTGGGTTGATGCCCATTGCTCACTGGAACAATGGGGCTCGTGTACGTTTGCTATTCCAACACCTTATACACAAGAGTTGTAACTAAGACTGAGGGTGAGATGTTCTGAGCAAGCTAGCAGATTAAGACTGTAGTAGTACAGAAGGTCTAGACTAAGGGAAAGTAGCTATGGGTATGGCTCTTATATAGTATGAGTATGAGTCAGAATATATCAACTGCAGTCCACAGTCCATGCTAGGAGAACAAGTCATTGAGAGTTGTAGGGTCAAGGGTAAACTAAGTATAGTACATTGTCCAGGCAAAGGGGTTAGGAATGAGACAGGGAAAGGGGAAGGGATAAGGGCAAAGGGGAATGATAAGGGTAAAGGGGAGAAAAATGAATAGGGGTCCAATGAGCATACCAGCCATTCATAACAGTGAACCCTTCTTTTTCAAGTCTTGCATCTATGCAAAGTCAACTTGAAAACTGATCCAGAAAGTCTGTGGTGGTGAAATGGCAACTATATTCAGTGGGGAAATTCACTCTGATGTTTGGGGACCAGCTCCAGTGGAATATAAAGGTGGACAATGTTACTACATCACCTTTACAGATGATTGTACCTGTCCAACTCACCTGTACCTTCTTCAGAAGAAAGATGAAGCTGCATAAAATTACAAGCAATACAAAGCTTGGGTCCACAACATGGCTAGAGATGACAAATCCTCTTCCACCAACACTCCCACACTGTCAGAATTTGACAAGCACCATGAATCCATGCTGTCTGATGATGCAGAAAAGGGGTGGGCCTCAAAACTGTGATGCTACCTCGGTACCATGCAACAAGACATCAAAAAATATTGTTGAATGGTGGCAGGTATGTTAGTAATATGCATTGAATTTCATGCTGATTTTGATTCATAAGATCATGCTCAACTATACCCAACACTAGCACAAATTGCACTTGATGTTTTACCTTTGCAGGCATCATCTGTACCATGTGAATGGCTATTTTCAGGTACCAAGCAAGGCACAACCAACCATCAAGCATGCATAGGTCCAGTACTCTTTGAAGAACTTGCAATGCTGAAATACACATGGACCCCTAACATCTACAATACTTGCTGCTTAGAACACCATCCAAGTTGAGACTTGTCCCTTTGATGTTGAAGAGATGCTCATTGACAAGGTTGATCTCTTTGAGTGGGAAAAATACTTGAATGATGTTGAGCTTGTGGTGTAACCTAGTAATTATATTCTGCCTAGATATTAGAGTAACCTATTGTGGTTCATAGCCAGTTAAGTCTGGTTTTTAACTGGTTACAGTAACTGTTAAAACAACTGCGACACTGACTTAGTCAAGCTAGGCAGGGGATCCTAAATTAATATATTATAAGTGTGACTATGGCTAACTCACCTAGCAGGGGATCCTAAAAGGAAAAGATAGGGATCCTTGCTAAGGTGAGGAGGTATTTAAGTACAGATATGGACATAACAGACATATGAAAATAAATGAATAAATGATATGAGAATAAAATAATAAAAGTGGTGTCATATGGAAAAGAATAGTGTAAGGTTGTAAGTTTGGTTTGGGTCAGGCCTGATTGGGAGTTGGGGTGGAGTCAGGGCCAATTGGGTTCAGGCAAGGAATCAAGTTCATTGATGAGGTGGAATGTAGATATTTGGGAGTTGAGTTGGGAGTGGGTTTGAGTTTGGTACCAAGATTGGGTTCGGGGCCAATCAGGAGTTGGGAGTTGGGCTTGAAATTGGGTGTCCCCTAACAGTAACCAAATAAAACCAGGTTTAACTGATGAAGACCAGTCTTTTCTGGTCCAGTCCAGTTTTTGTTACTTAACCAAAAAAGAGAGACTGGTCTGGGTCTCAGTCTAAGACCTTAGGTACCAAAAAAAATGGACTTAACTGGACTTTCAAACACTAGATTTACTTTGATTTTCTGCTAAAAATATGAAATTGAATTTTATGTTCCAAAGCATAGTGCAATTGAAAGTAAGTAAAAGAGAGTACAAACACTGCTATACTTTGATGATTAAGCTACTTCAGTCAATATTTTCTTTATATTCATGAGCTCAAGCTCCAGATTCTCAGCCTCAATCTGCCTTCCCTGACCAAGGTATGTTCTTGCTAGATTTGCCATGCTGTTGAGGGTGTCTGGATGTCCTGTACCAAGCAGCTTCTTCCTCATGTCCATGACTGGAACCTCTAGCTGCTCTGCCTCATTCCACCTTCCTTGATCACTGTATGTGTTTGCTAGATTTCCAATACTGGTGAGGAGTTTTGGATGTTCTGCACCAAGCAGCCTTTTCCTCATGTCCATAACTTGAACCTGCAGATGCTCTGCTTTATTCCACCTTCCTTGATGCCTGTATGTGTTTGCTAGATTTTCCATGCTGTCAAGGGTGCTTGGATGTTCCACACCAAGCAGCCTTTTCCTCATGTCCATAACATGAACCTCAAACTGCTCTGCCTCATCCCACCTTCCCTGATCCCTGTATGTGTTTGCTAGATGTTCAATACTGTCAAGGCTGCTTGGATGTTCTGCACCAAGCAGCTTCTTGCTCATGTTCATAACTGGAACCTGCAGCTGCTCTGCCTCATTCCACCTTCCCTGATCCCTGTATGTGTTTTCTAGATTGGCTATACTGATGAGGGTGTTTGGATGTTCTGCACCAAGCAGCTTTCTGCTCATGTCCATAACTTGAACCTGCAGCTGCTCTGCCTCATTCCATCTTCCCTGATAACTGTATGTGTCTGCTAGATTGGCCATACTAATAAGAGTGTCTGGATGTTCTTCACCAAGCAGCTTCTTCTTCATGTCCATAACATGAACCTGCAGATGCTCTGCCTCATTCCACCTTCCCTGGTCATTGTATGTGATTGCTACATTTGCCATACTAGTAAGAGTGTTTGGATGTTCTGCACCAAGCAGCTTCTTCATCATGTCCATGACTTGAACTTGCAGTTGCTCTGCTTCATTCCACCTTCCCTGATCCCTGTATGTATTTGCTAAATTGGCCATACTAATGAGAGTGTCTGGATGTTCTGCACCAAGCAGCTTCTTCCTCATGTCCATAACTGGAACCTGCAACTGCTCTGCCTCATTCCACCTTCCCTGATCCCTGTATGTGTTTGCTAGATTGGCCATACTGGTGATAGTGTTTGGGTGTTCTGCACCAAGCAGCTTCTTCATCATGTCTATAACTTGAACCTGCAGCTGCTCTGCCTCATTCCACCTTCCCTGATCCTTGTATGTGTTTGCTAGATCAGCCATACTGATGAGGGTGTTTGGATGTTCTGCACCAAAGAGATTCTTCATCATGTCCATAACTTGAACCTGCAGCTGCTCTGCTTCATTCCACCTTCCCTGATCCCTGTATGTGTTTGCTAAATTAGCCATACTGATGAGAGTGTTTGGATATTCTGCACCAAGCAACTTCTTGCTCATGTCCATAACTTGAACCTGCAGCTTCTCTGCCTCATTCCACCTTCCCTGATAACTGTATGTGTCTGCTAGATTGGCCATACTAATAAGAGTGTCTGGATGTTCTGCACCAAGCAGCTTCTTCCTCATGTCCATAACATGAACCTTTAGTTGCTCTGCCTCATTCCACCTTCCCTGGTCATTGTATGTGATTGCTACATTTGCCATACTAGTAAGAGTGTTTGGATGTTCTGCACCAAGCAGCTTCTTCATCATGTCCATGACTTGAACTTGCAGTTGCCCTGCTTCATTCCATCTTCCCTGATCCCTGTATGTATTTGCTAAATTGGCCATACTAATGAGAGTGTCTGGATGTTCTGCACCAAGCAGCTTCTTCATCATGTCCATGACTGGAACCTGCAACTGCTCTGCCTCATTCCACCTTCCCTGATCTCTGTATGTGTTTGCTAGATTGGCCATACCAATGAGGGTGTTTGGATGTTCTGCACCAAGCACCTTCTTTATCATGTCCATAACTTGAACCTGCAGCTGCTCTGCCTCATTCCACCTTCCCTGATTCCTATATGTGCTTGCTAGATCAGCTATACTGATGAGGGTGGCTGGATGTTCTGCACCAAGCAGCTTCTTCCTCATGTCCATAACATGAACCTTCAGCTGTTCTGCCTCATTCCACCTTCCCTGATTCCTATATGTGCTTGCTAGATCAGCTATACTAATGAGGGTGTCTGGATGTTCTGCACCTCCTCATGTCCATAACTTGGACTTGCAGCTGCTCTGCATTGTCCCAGTCCCCATTCTCCCACATTACAAGTGAAAAATTGGCCCATTTATCATCATAGTACTGCTTGATAAGTCCTATCTGCCTTCCATGTAAGTCATTTGCCTTGATATGTGGAACCATTGACCGCCGCAGTGCATAATCTTGAATTTCAAATCTCCTTTGAATTGCACAGGACAAGATTATGCTTCCCATCTCACACATTCTTTGCTGCTCATATACTGACATTCTCTCCTGACTCCAGTAGTGCACCAGTGGATGAACAGACAACATTTTAGATGATTGTCCTCTTTTCATCAAGGAGAATGAGAGAAGGACACTAATCCCTTGTCCAAAGATAAACTCATCCCAGTGACCATCACTGTCTAAGTGAAGCAGAGTACGATCCAGTAAAGTGACTGCTTGAGGCAACTTTTGAGCTATGTCACTATCAACAACATGTTTCATGGTCTCCTCAGCAGCAGATTGGAATATATCTTTAGAAATATTACTGTGATGATAGAAAGCACATATTTGAAGAATTAGAATTGCAGCTTGGGCTGCTTGTGCAACTCCTGCAGTGGAATGTCCACCAGCTCTCTTTTCTATTTCTTTGAAAGAAAGGTCCCAAGTCCCATACATTGTTTTATCATACTTCGATGCTCCTGTGAATGTAGCATCTGACATAAGAGCCTGACGATGTATGGAGAATTGCCTCAGATATTGATCAATATCACATTTCCCAACTTCAATATATGCACCAGCATGATCAATAGCAAGAGGAATGCAACCAAGTTCAGTCACAATCTTTTTGGCAGCTTGTAGATTCTCAGGCAATGGATCCAAACAGCTAGCCTTGAGAAGTAGAGCTACAGCATCTGCCTCCTCCATTTCATGGATCTCAATTTTGTTCTTAAATGATACAATCCTTCCCATGAATTGGTTTCTGCTGGTAATCAGAATATTACCTCTGTTACCTGGAGGAATGAACTTGGCTACCACCTCTGGAGGAGGGTCATCAGCATTATCAAACACAATCAACCATTCTTCTTGGAGAGAGGATATCCACTGGAGGACAGACTCAACTGAGCCATCCACATGGGAATCTTGAGCAGCAGGGAGGCTAGATATACCCTTGACAGACATTTCCATGCTCTCCTGAGAGGAGGCATCAACCCAGAACACATGTGAAAAACTAACAAGAAACAAATTCAGTGTTGTGAATGGCAGAGTAAGAACCCTTACTTTTCAGACATTTCTTCAACAAACTTGAGACAAATCTGGGTCTTTCCAATCCCTCCCAATCCCCAGAGGAGACAAAAGCACCTTGATATCAGTCTACTAGTAACACGATGGACAAAAATCTCCCCAAGTTTATTAAGTACATCTTTTCGTCCAGTAAAGATTGGACTGGAGTTGGGTTTTTGAGTCACAGGGATCTTCAGCTTCCCTTCACCAGTACTAGCCGGGAGAATATTGACATTGTTCTATATGTACAATTATTGCTAAATCATACACACGACTTACGAGAAAGACTTACAAAAGTGCTGCCAGTGATGAGGGTATTCTGGGCATTCGCAAAGAAACCCAACGCAGATTGTTGAGCCTGCTGATCTTTAGCGAAAGCTGACAACATATAGTGTAAGCAACTCACGGAGGGATTTTGTTCCGATTTCGTGGATCCCAAGTTCGAAGCGGAGACTTGGAGTTCATGGGTAGTCTGATCAACAATGGTGATGGAATAATTATGGATGTGATGAGCTAAATTGAACACTCACATTAACACCAGTGTCTGGAACGCTTACTACAGGATTGGTCGCCAAAGCGGAAGTAGAGACTCGGAGGTCATGGGCAGTCTGATGGATAATGATGGTTAAGTATTTAAGGATGCGATGGGCGAAGTTGAACGCTCACGGTAGCACCAGCGAATTGAATATTTTGTGCGCTTGCAGTCACAGCACTAGCGGGAACGGATGGCATGGCATCATTGGCGCTTGTTATGATTGTCGATGTCGAAGTTGCTGGTTCAAGGCTTGAATCTAGACCATCATTGATGGTCAGAGATGAATATGTTCGTTTCTTGGACTTGAAAATTTTCTTAAAAATGCGCTTCATATCCTTGAACAGTGCTAGTGAGTTATGGTGAGCGATGAGAGTCGATGCACTCCATTACATAAGCAGTGATCCCGCGAATACAGCCACACTGTGACACTGCACATTTTGGTTGTTCGTTAATCGTCTATCCATATCCCGTATTACTATAATGGCACAATACAAACATCACTTAGTACCTTGGTCGCTGTACGAACCTTGTCAGCTCTGAACTTCGTGGTCTCTCACCTCTCAGTGGTAAGTAAATTAATAATTTTTTGGTCATTGACTGAGCACCCTCCATTAAATTCGCAGCTTGCACGCGATAATCAAGTAATTTTGACCAGTAGATCACGCCGAAAGTCATGCAAGACATCGAAGAATGTTGAGCTGAATCGCAATCTTTCTTTCCCCAAGCCGATCTCAGAGAACTCCAAGACGAGCTCACCTGATGCAAATCGCAAACAACAACCAAATGCAACCGCCACAACTCGACTTGTTGACGCTTAACAACAGAAAAAATGGCCGTGTTAGATTATGGAAATTGTGGGAGAGAGGGACGGAGGTGGTTGAGGCAAAGTTGAAGAGGAATTGTCTGTTGCGAGAAACATGAAACGACTCAAGGAGGCTCTCATGGTATAACATCTCTCGTACCGATCGTCATTCCAGAATCGGATGCCGAAAATTCCTGACGCCCTTACCTCTTGTTTCGGGAAACCCTCGCCTGAACCTTGCATTCGTTGCCAATCTCTTTAACACACATCCAGGACTTGAACCTCTGGACGAGCAAGAAGCCAAGGATTATGGCCAAGTAGAGGACTTCGACGCAGAAGGAGAACGCGAGGCTCGTGTCTTCACCCTTTGGCTTAACTCTCTGGGCGTTGAGCCAGGCGTCTTCAACTTCTTTGAAAACTTGAAAGATGGATTGATCATCCTTCAAGCATTTGATAAGATCCTTCCTGGAAGCGTTGTTTGGCGAAGGGTTTCCAAACCGAAAGAGGGCGCTGGGCCTGCTTCATATGCTAGTGGCGGTGGTGGGGACGAAGGAGACGAGGGCGCTGATATTGATGTCACCCCTAACCAAAGCACTTTGTCTCGTCTCAAAGCTGTGGAGAAAACAAATTACGCAGTTCTTGCCAGGCAGAATGGAATGCACATGGTTGGCATCCAAGGAGCAGATATCGTTGATGGGAATAAGACCCCCGTTCCCGGCCTCGTCTGGCAGCTTATGCGGTATGATCCTGGTCTTATCCATCGCCTACCTATGCTCATATCCACCCTGTCAGAATGAACATCACAAAACCGCTATCTGCACTATCAAAATCTGCAGGTGGAAAAATGACAGATATGGAGATGCTAAAATGGGCGAACACGACCGCGCAAAAGGGAAAATCTGGAGTTCGATCCATTCGTTCTTTCAAAGATCCTTCTATCACTACTGGATTGTTCTTCCTTGATCTTCTCGACGCTATTCGTCCTGGTATTGTTGACCCATCTCTTGTTATTGCTGTCGCGGAAACTGGCGACTATGAAGAGAGGAGACAAAGCGGTGTTTTTTTTTTCCTTTTAAATTACCAGTGTCATATTTCTGAACTTTGATCATTCCATCTAGCTAAATTGGCTATCTCAATTGCGAGAAAGATGAACACCCTCGTTTTCTTAGTGCCCGAAGATATTGTAGATGTTCGACCTCGACTTGTATGTCTTGCTCTTTTTCTGGATGTGGTTCTTCAGTTAATCTCGTGCCTCCCTAGATTCTTACTTTTGTTGGAAGTCTTATGAGCATCGCACAATCATTTCGGCTCGATTTTGTTATCTATGTTCTGAATAATCTTGAGGGAGAAAATTGGAATAGAAGTAGAAGCTTGAAAACCTCTGTATGTATGTATCAAGATCGTTCTGGGCTAACCTCGTTCAACAGTTTTTTTACTACATATTTGATTAACAACTAAATTCAATAATAAGCTGTTCTACTGTTCCATCTGTTCATGATCGAGCACAAGGAAAGAAATTCGTGGCACAAGTACATGGTTAATATATACGTGTGTCAGACTACATAAATAAGGGTCGATTAGGAAATAAATGTTACTCAGCGTCGTTAAAAAACGTCGCAGCTAGGTTTTCACCACGTGCCTAAGTTATTGTGCCTTTACGGCCGGGTTCGAATGCTCTCCTATATACCTCAGATTGTAACCTGATACGCCGGTACGGAGCGAAAAAGAACAAACATGTGTTTCCACTGGCATCGTAGCCTTTAAATAATAGTTGAATGAACGGAAAAGTATTTATAGTAAGTTACTCGCAGGGATTGGGTGGCAGGGTCATTTTTTTGAGATTCGAATGATAAATATGACTGCAAAGCAGCTTGAACGTTGTATACGAATCCTGGATCTTGAAAATTAGGCACAAGACCTTGGAATTGTGTAGGCTTTACGTAAACTACCAGGAGCGCTGTTTGTCCTTATTAGATTCTCGTTAGTACCTCTCAACCTTTCATGTCAATGGGAGTCGCATGTCGTCCACAATTCCATCGAAAACAAGGAAACAAAAACACTGTGACTGGGTCTTCAATTTTAGGACACAATATGCTAGCTCTGACGACTCCCAGTCGGGCTCCGAGTCGGAGGACCAAGAACTAGCTACTGCCAAGATTGGGGCCAGTCGACTGCTCATCGATGATTTGGATCTGGCGACACGGGAAGAACATGTCGCATATAAACCAAATCCGTTTAGTATTGCGAAAATAAATGCTGCCTATCGTCCTACTAGTACTGTCAACGGCTCAGTCCTCTTGCCTGCCCAGCCAGTGAGGCCCACTGACAAGCCAACACAAACTCGAAAGTCAACTGGATCCTCATCTACGAATTCGGGCCAAATTACCATAATGGAAGGGTTCAAAACTCAGGCTATGAAGAAACCTAGAACGAATGCTCTGAAACTACCAGTTCCGCTACGACCAACTACTAATCCGATGTCTCTCAACTCTAATCCGACTGTAAAAAACCCTGTAGCTGACAAGCCGATTGCCCCCGCCTCATCTACGACTTCAACGACTAATGAGCTCTCTTCATTTTCTGTTCACACTGCGCCTTGTTCCGTTCCGACTACAATGATACCAAATGCTTCCAACTTTCCTTCCAGCTCGTCTAGTTTCCCTGAATATGCGCATATATTACCTGTAAAAGCCTCCCATCATGATGCGCAGACGTTGTCAAAAACATCACAATCTCGTGCCTTTGCTCCTCCTGCCCAACTCTTGGCTGATATGTTGCGGAACCAGCCCAAATGTACTGAAAATCGTCTTTCTGGCTTCTCATCGTTTTCGTCTCCGGGTCATCCTTACGACGATGGCCCTTTGGATTATGATTCACGCATTCTCTATACCCAGACTTACTCATCTCCGATACAGCTTGTTCGCAAAAGCCCATTCCGTCCATATTCAACAATTACTCAACCTTTCTCGAGGCAAACTATGGAAACGCGTTTCGTACCGCCTTTTCTTAAGCCTTTCGACCCGAAAAGGGTCTCTTTGCAACGTTCGTCCTCTCCTGTGATCTCTTCCTATTCTCGATATCAAGGAAGTGCATTAGAGCCTTCGTCTCCTATTGTCAAGATCAAAGATCAATCTGACCATTCTCTACAATTGAAATTAGTTGGCGACTATGTAGTTCGAGCAAACGAAACTTCCTCTGAATCTCCCCGGCACCCCCCGAGTTTTGCTTCTACTTCAAAATCTTCGTACTCAGCCAAGTCTCCCAATCAGCGTCAGTACGTCAAAGTCCGGCCAGCGGGTTTACTTCCATCTCCGTCACTTATCTCAGGTACATTCCCAAACCCCAGTAACCACCTTGCGAGGAGGCGAATACCGGATGATTTGCCCTCCAATTCCACACAGGTGAAATCATATCCGAAACGTGACGCGTATCAGCACTCTACCGAAGATCCTGACGAAAGCTGGACCACGCTTCCGCCGAGAAAGAAGAGAAAACCTAAGTTGTTTTCATATTTCTGTCATATTCCTCCTTGTATTGACATCGTTCCTAGCATCACAATGCCTAGGAATTCTACTTATACCAAATCATTTCATATACCAGGCCTGCGCCTACCGTCGACGGTGAAAGCTGAATCCAATACCACCTCTGCCGCCCGGAGAGTGACGGTGTATTTACCACCTCCCCCTAACTCGGTAGATGTAAAGTCCACTACGACAGAGAAAAGCTTTGGATCCAAAAGGACTGGCGCCAGTATGAAAGAAACGGGGGACGGAAGATATGTTGCTCCGCCGTCCCCAACAAACTTTGACGCGGATGCATATCCATCACCAAGTACTTCGAGCTCAAAGCCTTCACTACCCTTCATTTCTGAAGCAAAACGGTCTCTAAACTGTTCTTCTCCACGTTCTCGACTTGATGAAGTTCGAGCGGTGGCCCCTTATCGCCCTCTTTCTCCGCCTACATCAGACCTTCCCGTCCCAAGTGATGCAGTGGATATTCATCTCGAGGTTGACCATGAAGGAATCCAACTTCGCTATCCTGAGATGAAACGACTATCACGAAAGGTTTCGTGTTCATAATTACTATGCTTTCGTACCTGAGTGCGACGTACTCATTTATTATTCGTATCCTGGTAGCGCAGACGCTCGAGTGCTGAGGTATGGGACTTGCTGGGAGTCGAGAGTTGCGGTTATGTGTGGAAGGATGTTGACGGGGTTCAGAACAGTGAACAAGTTGAAATACAGATCGTTGTGTGGACTGGTCTCTCAGAGAAATTTTGACATGGTAGTTGTCCAATGTATATTTTGGATTAAGGTATACATGCGAAATACAAAAGCCTCAATCAGTTGAGGCTTATACAAGGTCAAAGGGACCAGACATATCAACATGCAGTTGGCAACACATTGGGCAAGCAAGAGAACATATTGGGGCAGCTGAACAAGTTGAAATTTAGATAGTTGTGTGGACTGGTCTCCCGGGGAAAATTCGATGCGGATGCTTGTAGTTGTCCAACTAGACTCGCCTCCACTGGCAGTACCCATAGGTTCAACTACTTGCTTCAGGGTAGGTAGAAATGTAGTGATTTGACGGATTCTTACAATGGACAACTGAACGGGCTTAACGGTAACTAATCTGATCCCGAATCTGATTTTATCCGTAATGTCTGGTCCCGAGACCATTGTCCAACAAATATTTTGCCAGTGAAAACAAAAGATTAAGGTATATATGTGAGATACAGAAGCCTCAATCAGTCGAGGCTCAGCGGCCGCCGCCTTATACAGGGGCATATCCCCAGAGATATCAACATGCAGTTGGCAACACATTGGGCAAGCAAGACAACATATTGGGGTGGAACGTACATATCACGTCATGATGTGGGCCCTGGGAAAACAAATGTCAAGGTCCTAGACAACGAGCAAATAGAACGAAAAGGGAAAAAACCAATTGCATCCGTGGTCTGACCTTTCGGGCGCGTTTCTTTTCTTGAAAGTTGGCCGGGCGTGTATTTTCTCAAAATGTCGGTTGACGATGTCAAGCGACATTTTGAGAAAATAAAACAGCACGTGCTGGTTTGAACTCAGGTATCGGCATCCTGGGACCCAACAAAGCAATCCCTGAGGCATTCATGGATCGCTTTTATGTGGCCTGCATTGAGGAAATTGATTTAGAAAGAAGGATGAATAAGTAGAGGTGGAAGGAATTACTGTGGAGCCTTTGTTTGGCAGTGAAACCCGCCGACTCCAACCCTCAACCGTGCAGAAGAATTTTGCCTCTTTTCTTCGACGGCGTTTTGCTGCCAGTTGTTTTAAATTTAGTTTGCATTGTTGTATTGGTTCTTCAAGTTGTGTTTGTGGGAACCTTGGACGAGGTGGTGGAAGATTTGATTTTTTATACCTGATGGGCCCGACGAGTCCTTTTCATGTTTATAATACCTCATGACATCTTTGACCTGATCAATGATATTAGTAAAAGATTGAACACGGCCCACGGGGAAGGTGGAAATGCATGAATACTAGCGCAGCGGATTGCGGGGTAGATGTGGTTTATCTGTGCAGGAATACACTGGCATACGATATCTCTGAAGATGCAGACTATCTTATAGGCATGGCATTGATCAGAACAATCGATGGCGATAAGGAAGGTTGATTCGCGATATACCAAGACTGGTTTATCGACGAAAGTCTCCTTTCCAGAACCTTCAGAAACCTGGTAGCCCAAAGTTGTTCCGTTGACAGCATCAGGAAAATCTAGATTTTCCTTACTAGCACTTAGGCATACTTATCATAACTTAATGAAACTTCTAAGCACCGCTAAGTTGTAAGTCACTAAGCCCGACTCTGCTTAGGCTAAGCCAAGTCGATTACTGAATTTGACTTACCCGAGGCTTATTGTCCAGCTTATTTGGGACTTGGGGCTAAGCACAGATATAAGTAATTTTTTAAGTCGATCTTCAACCAAGACAAATGAACCAAGGGTTCAATAAGCAGTGGAAAAGCAGGAAAAGCAGGAGGGTAGCTTACTCAATCACAGTGGAAGTTTGGACTATTAAGCATTCATTAAGCACGTGAAAAAGCATATATTTTTATTTTAAGTCGAAGGTCTAAGTACGGGTATAAGGACATGCCAAGTAATCATTAAGCAACAAGAAAAGTATGACAAGAAATCTACCAGAGTTGAATCTGGCATGGTGATAGGCAGGAGTGGGTAAGGAAAGGAGAATGGAATGGAAAATTTTCCCGTAGGTATATACAAACTAGTGATGCCAAAGTTCGGTTCCGAACTGATGCAAGAACCGAGAACCGAAAGAACCGAACCGTCGGTTCAGGTTCAGTTCAGTTCGGTCCAAAGATCTTGGGCTGTCGGTCCGGTTCTCGGTTCTCACATTTCTGAGATTTTGAGAACCGGGTTCGAACCGGTTCGAACCGAACTTTTTGTCAATATTTTTCTCTAATTTTTCTGGCCGGAATTGAATTTATAGTCTATAAAATAAGATATCGTTGTTAGGCGCTAGACCCGATGTTTTGGGAGTCGGAGTTTGAAAACTCTGATTGCTTCAAACAACGCTCCCCGAGCGCTTAGCTATCGACCGACAACACCAACAATGCTTACAACAAACAATGGCAACAACTCCTTACCGCAGGAGTTATCTTTGGTAAGTCTCTTATTTTAATATACTATGACAATACACAGCGCTGACAATGACAGGGACAACTTGCAACAACAAGCAACAAGCACAACGGTGACTCGGATGGGTAGTACAACGATGGTAAGTAACTAAGCACCCCCCGGGAAGTTTTTTTCTGATATTAAAATTAAATTCTAATGTAATCTGGGACAGACAAATGATGACGATACAAGAACGAACATGAACTGGAAATTGGAAGATGGGAGAGGGCATCCGGGTGGGCAAGGGTGTCAAGACGGACGAAGCAGATCATTCAAATATTATTGAACATTTTGTCCGTAAGTTGGCATTTTTGTCATCTCTTATCAAGCTAAAGGAGCTTGTAGATGACGTTATACTTACCATCAATAGTCTGGTAACTCTTTCTCGTACCTCACGACGCCCCACTTTCGGATCCATCTTTCTCCTTAATAACAACATATCTTACTTGCGGCTACACCTACTAGAGTCCAGCAACCCTAATCTCTCTACCTTCATCCCAAAACCCGTTGAAGAAGCACTTAACTCCAATTTCCTCATCGCAAAAGCCGAGTATTTCGACTCCAACTTCTCACCTTTGATGCAGGCACTTTCGGAAGATCCTAGGGACAAGTCCAATCGGGCAGGAGAAATTCACACAATTCTTTGATCTATTAGATGAGGTTGTCGAACGGCATAAGCTGGTAGACGTCGTCTTCTAACACTACTAGTGTTAGAAGATGACGTTGATGGAAGAGATGCAATCAGAGACAAAGTTGTCATGGTTGTCATACCTTCGTTCTAGAAGTTTACGCAGAAACAAAGAGATAAGGAATTTAGCAAGAGTATGTTGCTTCGTCATACCTCTCCTTGCATTTTAAAATTTATTTAATCTTTTATGTGCCTTTAGATCCTCAGAAATGTGAGTCGAATCCACTGAATATGCATGACGGTCAAGCTGAATTGACATTTTAATAGATATTAAACGAACTGTGGAAGACATTGAAAGCCAGCTAAGGAACTTATTCCAACGATAACAAATCTTGGTTTCTGCGGTCGTACATCGTGCATTTCGCATTACTGCTCTTAGTCGCCGTTGTTTACTTGCAACTGCTGTCCAAGACTAAGACACAACAAGCAAATGAACGAACAACGACAAACAAATAAATGACAACGAACAAATCAATGAACAATGAACAAATGAACGAACAACAACGCCGTCCCGGAAATTAGCAGTAATAATTTATTAAACTAAAATAATGTACCCCAGCACCCATCGCATTGAAACAATATAAGTTATGAGATTTTTTTTCTCAGTTCAACAGTTCGAACCGGTACTAGAACC